>PVJA010054698.1:0-11432 GCA_004027025.1 Myocastor coypus
TTTTTTTTTTTTTTTTTTTTTTTTTTTTTTTTAATTTTTTTTTTTTCTTGTTTCAGAACCTTTGTTTGTTTATTCACTCATTTTCACGGCCGGCTCAGCCCACCCCGAGGGCAGGGCTGGCGCAGCATGTGGTGCCGGAGATCGAACCGCGGTCCCTGAAGCCGCCCAAGCTTTCCCAAGCAGGGGCTTTAGGCCACTGAGCCATCCCGCCGGGCCCCTGGATAAGAACTTTCTTTGCAGCTCTGCCAAGTGCGTATATACCAGGGATACCAAATGTAGTGCCTATTACCAACAAATTTTAGTAAGTCTTCAAATTCACAAATACAAACAAATTGCAAACAAATGAGGGTCAGCTTTCTTCTCTTATTCCTTAGAATATGAAGTCACTGAGTGCTGTTTCACCTCTGCTTTACCATTTTGTCTTTGGCATCTGACAGAAAACTGCCTGGTACACAGTAGGCTCTCAATAAGGCAAAAGTCCACTCATGGAGAGCTTGGCTTAGAACCGTAAGAGAGAGGGTCATGGAGACACCACCGCCTGCACCTATGCCTTCTTCAAAGCCCTCACAAGGACCGCTAGAATATTCTTCCTCTTCTGCATGAGGGCCAATAGAGCCAGACTGCCCAGGTTCTAGTTTGGGATCTGCCTTACTAGTTAAATCACTCTAAGCCAATTCATAGCTTCCTTGGCTCTCACGGGGGTACTTACAACGCTAGTACTGGCCCTGCTAACAGATGGGATCCTTACAACGCTGACTACCTTGTGCGCTGCAGGGAGGACTCAAGGCAGTGATACACAGAAAGCATTTAGCAAAGTAAGCACCTGGTACAGAGCGAGTCCTTAGAAAGCACTAGCTTTCATTCTCAGTGATTCCTGCAGCCACCATACCTGCTTTATGCTGTCATATCCATTTTGCAAGTGAGGAAACTACAGGTGAAGGTGGTTCAGTGACTTCTCCAGGGCCACACACAGGCACACTGGTGGGACTTGCTCTGGTGACTCTAAGCCTGCACTGGCTGCACTTTGCTATTGTATAAAAGATAACATTAAGCCGGGCGTGGTGGCTCACGCCTGTAATCCCAGCACTTGGGAGGTTGAGGCAGGAGGATCGTTGTGAGTTCGAGACCAGCCTGGGCTACAAAAGTGAGCTCAAAGCCAGTCTGAGCTGCACAGTGAGACCCTGTCTCAAAAAGACAAAAAAAAAAAAAAAAAAAAAAAAAAAAAGATAACATTGTTTTGTTTTGTTTTTGGTGGTACTGGGGATTGACCTCAGGGCCTTCACATGGAACGACATCCCTGCCCCTGTTTTTATTTTGAGATAGGCTCACAATAGTCTCTAAATTGCCCAGGCTGAGTTTGAGCTGGCAGTCCTCCTTCCTCAGCCTCCCAGAATGCTAGGATTATAGATGTGTGTCACCACAACCAACAAGAGTCACCTTCACTAGTTGCAAGGGCTCTTGCCTTGCCTGCTCGGCTTCATTATCCTGTAGGATGAAGCTGGCTCCAGGTAGCCCCTGAACTCCTCTCTGGAGGAGCCCAGGGCAGAACCCTGCCCTACCCATCCCCCCAGAGTGCTGTCTCACTTTCCACCCTGGTGTCTTTCTGTTTCCCCTCACTTCTTCGGAGTTTCACCCTTTGGAAAGAAGCCCTTCTGGCGGTGGGGTGTCCACCTGCTACCTTGGGTTTGACAGCTCCAAAGCAGAGGTATTTCTGTTCTAAAGGCAAGCTATAGCAGCAGCGTTCTGCACTCTAACGTCCTCTGCTTTTCTTTAACTCTAGAGCAAAGGTCCTCAACTCTGGCTGCAAGCTGAAATCCCTTGGGAAGCTTTCCTAGCCAGCTCCCCACGGCCCGTCTCAGCGCGATTCCATCTTAGCCAGAGGAGGGTGTGTGGGTGTGTGTGTGGGGGGATTGGCTTCTGTCCGGGCTCCCCAAGCAGCGCCCATTCGCACCCAAGTTTGGGAAGTGGTGCTGCGGCCAGATCAGTACTCAGCGCCAGCGCCAGAGACGCTCAGGGCAACAGTAACTCCTTTCTGCTTTGGGGACTTGCGGTGTGGGGACCTGGGCACACCTTCCAGAGGCCCAGGCTTCTCAAGGGTGTCGGTGTGGCAGCGACCTAGTGTTCTGCTCAGCTCTAAGGCCCAGCTCAGTAATGTGGGTCTCCCAACCCCCTCCCGCGGGCGACACCACGTGTGGCCACTCCGACTTCTCCGGTTACCTCTGCATATCGCAAGCACCGCCGCGCGCCCGCCACCCGGCGCCCCTCGACCTCAGAGAGTGCAGGGAGGCGCCCAGAGCTCAGAATCCTACCTTGGCCGCCGCGTTACCCTCCAGTGCTCGGAATCCGAGGACTCAGGTTGCATCTGTCTCTTTCGCTGCGCTCAGGAGTAGCCCACTAGAGCGCAGGCGCCACCTGGTGGGCACGGGGTGGCGGTGCGGGGACCCGGGTTGGGAGGTGCGAGAGCTGCGCAGGACGGAAGTGCGCCCGGCTCCCACGTGGGCGGCTTCCCAAGGCTGGGAAGCCCTGCTCCGCGCCGGGCTGGGGACCCTGCGTGCGCTGTAGCTCTCCAGGACCCTAACCTGCGCTACTCACTCCCGAGCAGAGTGGGAAGGAGCCGTGGGTCTCTGGCTCTTGGTCTGGGATCCATCCTGGGGATTTTCCTGGCTGAGCCCAGGGATCATTCCTTTCATCTGACAGTTTTCACCACAGTTAACTTGGTATCCATCTCCTCTGTCACGCTTTCCCCCAACCCTTGCGCTTCTCCCCTTTCTCCCTCTTTTTGAGGTACTGAGAACTGGACCCAGGGCCTCGAAAGGCACCCTACCACTGAGCGACACCCAGCCCTAGCCAATACATTTCTTTATTTTTGAGACAGGGTCTGGCTAAATTGTCCAGGCTGACCTAGCGATTGGGATCCTCCTGCCTCAGCCTCCCTGAGGGGATTCAAACGCGAAACCCCCACACCTGGCTCTAGCTTTTCTCCTTACCAGAGCCGGGAGCACCACGCCGGGCGTGGTGGCGCACGCCTGTAATCCCAGCACTTGGGAGGCTGAGGCAGGAGGATTGATGAGAGTTCGAGACCAGCCTGGGCTATAAAAGTGAGCTCAAGGCCAGCCTGAACTGCATAATGAGACTCTGTCTCAAAAAAAAAAAAAAAAAAAAAAAAAACAAAGGAGCCAGGAGCATCAAAAGATGGGAAGCTTTTTCTCTACCACCAACGCTTTCTCCTGGCCTCTTCCTGCCATTGCCTGACCTCGTGAAAGGTGAGTGAATGGCATCTGTGTGGGCAGAGGCCCTGCAGGGCTCTTACCCGCCTTGGGGTGGGTGGAGCTGCGGCTTTCCTCTTTCCAGGTCCCCAGTGTGGAGGGAGAACCACCCTAGTTGGAGAAGCTTTAGCTGATAATTAACACCGGGTGTCACTGAATGGTGTGCAATGCCCAGGAGGTCTTGTTGCCAGACTTCTCAGAGTCATGAGGACCCTGAGCCATCTTTTTTGAATCTTGTTTTAGTACGGCTTTTTGGGGATAGGGGGTGGGGCTGGGAGAAGACATGCAAAATTGGTGACATAGTCAATATGTTTGTTTCATTTATTTCTGCCTTCAACAAATACTGGACACCAGCCAGGTGTGGTGGTGCATAATTACAATCTCAGTTCTTTCTTCTTTTTTTTTTTTTTTTAGAATTTTTTATTTTATTTATTATTTTTATTTTTGTTTCAGAACTTTTGTTTGTTTATTCACTCAGTTTTATGGCTGGCTCAGCCCACCCCAAGGGCAGGGCTGGCGCAGCATGTGGTGCCAGGGATCAAACCGCAGTCCCTGAAGCCGCCCAAGCTTCCCCAAGCAGGTGCTTTAGACCACTGAGCCATCCCACCAGGCCCCATAATTGCAGTTCTTAAGGAGGCCAGATAGGAGGGTCGCTGCAACTTTAAGGCCAGCCTGGACTGCCTTAGAGACACCCAGTCTATAAATAAATAAATACATAATTTTTAAAAATATACTGAGCACCTACTATATGTCAGATCGTTTTTCTACAAAGGATACATGGAAGAACAAAATGTAAAAATATCTGCTTTTAATTAGATACAGGAATTCCAATGTTCTGGGAGACTGAGACAGGAGAATCACAATTTTTTATTATTATTATTATTTTTTTTTTTAGGGAAGGGTCTACAGAGTGTTTAGATCAGCCCCGCAGTGATCTGCCTGTTTACAGCCTCCCAAGAGTTGGGATTAAACCCACTCCAGGATCAAACCTCAGGCCCCTGCGCCTGCCTGCAGGCGCTTTAATCCGCTGATCTATTTGTTTTTTTTTTTTTTTTTTTTGTCTTTTTGAGACAGGGTCTCTCTATGCAGTTGAGGCTGGCCTTGAGCTCACTTTTGTAGCCCAGGCTGGTCTCGAACTCGAACCAATCCTCCTGCCTCAGCCTCCCGAGTGCTGGGATTACAGGTGTGAGCCACCACGCCCGGCCTGCTGATCTATTTGGCCCACCCTTATGGAGGGTCACAAATTTGAGCTCAGCATGTACAACTTCATGAGACCCTATCTCAAAATAAAATGGGCCAGGGATATAGGCTAGAGATCAATCCCCAGCACCATAAAACAATCATGCAAGAAACCTCCCCCAAGCTCTGCCCTTGTTGAATTGAATTTAATGCACATCTGTGGGGGCTGGGGAGATAGCTCCACGGCACAAGTGAGCTCCACGGCACAAGTGTCTGCCTAGCAAGTGCAAGATTGTGAGTTTGAACCCTGCTCCTGCAAAAATAAACAAACAAACAAACAAATAAATAAATAATGCACATCTGTGATCTCAGCACTCAGGAAGCTGAGGCAAGAGGATCGCTATGACTTCAAGACTAGCATGGGCTACCTAGTGAGTTCAAGGACAAGCCAGCTGAACTACACAGTGAGACCCTGTCTCTCTAAAACAAATGAAAAGAATTCGCACACACAACAATGTGCAAGAATTGAGCTCTTTAGGGTTAAATAGAAGGTCTATAAGAAATATCTGTTCATAGGGCGAGGAAAGCAGAGAGGCCTGGTGGCAGCTTCAAGGGTTGCAGAGTTCTTTTCATCTTGACAGTTTATTTCTGTGACATTTGTGGCACTTATGAAAGGGGATCCTGGTCACCCCCATCCAGTCCCATGCTGACTGTCACTGCTTACCCTGCTGGTCCTACTTAGCCTTGGGACTCTGTCCTGACCGCTGTATCTGGTCAAAGAGAACATCCCCAGCAGGGGAGGAAGACAGGAGGCTGTGTCACCGTGGGCGATGTCTGAAAGGGATGGGGTGGGGCAGGAGTGGGAGATGTCATCATGGGCCAGTCCTGTCCTGCTCGCACCCCTCACCCCCCTGTGCACCTGCCTGCCCCATGAAGGTGAATGGGTCACAGAAGTGCTGACAGCCCCTGGCGAGTAGCAGCTGGCAGGTAGCTTCCAGTTCTTTCATTTTTAAGTGTCTCTGAGTCACTTCCACGTTGTCTGTCCTTGCCAAAGCTCCCTTTACAAGCCTGGGCAAAGTCCGAGGTTGCAGTGCTGGGGTTCTGGCCTTGCCGCTGGAGTTAAAGGCTTACCAAGTTTCCCAAGTGGCTCTGTCCTTGGAGTTCTCCTAGTACTTTTCTCACTCTCTTAATCAGTGTTTTGGAGCATGCAACATTAGCCATGGATGGGGGTCCCTGTGGGTGTAGTCTCCTTGGAGGGCAGCGTGGGCCTGGGAGGGAGAGGTACAGCCAAGAGTCACACAGCAGCTGGGGCGGAGGGTGCTAGCTTAGCACGCAGGAAGCCCTGGGCTCCCCCCCCAGTGCCACAAAAACCAAAAACAAGCTTTTCCATTTATGAGGCACTAAGGATTTTAGATCTGTGGTTTAGTTTAATCCTACAGAATAGGCAATATAGGTTTTTTGTTTGTTTGTTTTTATCAGTGAAGAAACTGGAACTTGGAGGTTAAGAACCTTTCCCCAGTCAGAAGAGTTACTGAGTTACTTGGGGAACCCTGACCACGATTGCTGGGTTGTGGAGCACAGGCCCTGGGCCCCTCGCTCTTGTTTAGTGAGCACCTGCTGAGTGCTAGGCCCAGGGAGCAGCGTGTGGGGTGTAATGGATGGGATGTGCTCACCATTACCTCGTCTGTTACTCTTTTTTGCCCTTTTGCTTCAAGGGGAACTTGTGCTTCTCTCTGCCTCTGCCTCTGCCTCTGCCTCTTTGTCATGATCTCTCTCCCTGTCCCTCTCTCATTTTTGCAGTTCTAGGGCACAAACTCAACTCAGGGCCTCTCCTGTGGGAGGCATATACCTGCCATTCAGCTGCACCCTCAACTCCTCACTTTGCTTTCAGAATAAATTCATAAAGCCGGGCATGGTGGCGCACGCCTATAGTCCCAGCACTTGGGAGGCTGAGGCAAGAGGACTGGTGTGAGTTTGAAACCAGCCTGGACTACAAAAGTGAGCTCAAGGCCGGCCTGAACTGCATAGCAAGACCCTGTCTCAAAAATAAATAAATAAATAAATAAATAAATAAATAAATAAATAAACAAAAATTAAACAATAAAACATAAAATAAATTCATAAGCCGGGGCATGGTAGCACACACCTGTCATCTCAGCACTCTGGGAGGCAGTCGCAGGAGGATCCCAAGTTCAAACCTAGCCTAGTGACTTAGTGAGACCCTGTCTCAAAATAAAAGTGGGAGAGGGGCTGAGTTGCAGCTCAGCATAAAGGCCCTGTATTCAGTTCCCAGTACCACAAGTAAACCAGTAAGTAAATGAATACATGCCTAGAGTTATGTTCTGAGATGTAGCCTCGTTTTTTAGTAGGAAATGGTTCATTCATCCCACACTGAAGATCCACTGAAAAGGGTGAGGACTCTGTGCTCTCCACCATGGGTGGAGGTGAGAGGGGGGCCTGGTGCCATGAAAAATGGCATCAGGGGCTGGTAGGAGAAGGTTCAGAGAAGGAAGGAGGCAGGGATGTCAGAGGCCAGGCGAAAGGGGCCCAGGCGATCATCCTGGGAGACATCTCATTTTGTGACTTAGGTCCTGTGGACTGAATGACAACCTGAGTTGGGCCTTTGGTTTTGCTTTCTGAGACAGGGTCTCCCTCTGCAGTCCAGGCTGGACTTGGACTCTGTATGTAGCCCAGCTGACCTTGAACTTGAGGTGACCCTCCTTCCTCAGCCTGCTGAGTGCAGGATTCCTGCGCTGTGCCACTGTGTCTGGCTGGCAGCTTGACTTTTAGACTCTTAGCGTGTCTGTGAGTGGCAGGAATGTGACTCTGTGGTCCTGATTGATGGTCCCGCCAACGCTCTCAGGTTCTCACTATGTAGTTCAAGCTGACCTTGCTTGAACTCATAGGATCGTTCTGCCTCAGCCTCCTGATTAGCAGGATCATAGGCGTGTGAACCCATGCCAGGCTGACACTGTCTTCTTGGCTCTTTTCAAAAGCCCTGTGGAGTTCTCAGTGCATGTCACACATGAAGGCATTGCTGCCCAGAGGTGTCCCCAGTGTGCCAGAGACCACACACAGGCACACTGTGGAGCTGGTGTCCAGTCCATGTCCTTTCACACCAAAACTCATGTTTGCTTGCTTTTTTTTTTCTTTTTTTTTTTTTTTTTTTTTTTTTTTTTTTTTTTTTTTTTTTTTTTTTTTTTTTTTTTTTTTTTTTTTTTTTTTTTTTTTTTTTTTTTTTTTTCTTTTTTTTTTTTGTCTTTTTGAGACAGGGTCTCGCTATGCAATTCAGGCTGGCCTTGAGCTCACTTTCATAGCCCAGGCTGGTCTTGAACTCGCACTGATCCTCCTGCCTCAGCCTCCCGAGTGCTGGGATTACAGGCGTGCGCCACCACACCCGGCATTGCTTGCTTTTTTATGTATTTGGTACAGAGTATCACTACGCAGCTCAAACTCCTAGCGATCCTCCTGTTTTTAGCCTCCCCAGTGCTGGTATTACAAGCACATGCCACCATGCCAGGTCTTGGTAGCCGGCCCAGCATGGGTGTATGGCCAATGCAGCCCATAGTACTGGGGATCCAAGCCCCGAAAATTTGTGTTTGTAACCATGACTTCCTTGCCTTAATTGATGGACAACATTGTTTTTCTTTTGTCTTTTTGAGACAGGGTCTCGCTATGCGGTTCAGGCTGGCCTTGAGCTGGCTTTTGTAGCCCAGGCTGGTGTCGAACTCATACTGATCCTCCTGTCTCAGCCTCCCAAGTTCTGGGATTACAGGTGTACGCCACCACACCCGGCTTGTTTTTTTTTTTTTTTTTTTTTAATTATTTTATTTTATTTTTTTTCTTGTTTCAGAACTTTTGTTTGTTTATTTATTTATTTTTATGGCCGGCTCAGCCTGCCCTGAGGGCAGGGCTGGTGCAGCATGTGGTGCCGGGGATCGAACTGCGGTCCCTGCAGCCACTTAAGCTTTCCTAAGCAGGTGCTTTAGACCACTGAGCCATCCTGCTGGGCCATGATGATGGACAACTTTGTAGTTCTTCATTCCCTTCCTCCACTACCAGCTAATATTTTTCCTGTCCTAGGTCTGGCTTACATGTTCCAGCTCTAGAAAACCCTCTGCTGTCCTGTCTCCAGCATGACATGCCCCAGTGGGAAGCCTGTGGTGCCATCAGTATGCTGGCAGGATGCTGCCTTCCCTGCTGACTCCGGGCTTTTCGAGCAGCAGTGCTGTGGTCCCACTGGCATCTCAGGCCTTGCTCATGCATCTTTCTTCTGCTCGAAGCCCTGCTGGGGCTTGGCCAGCCCTGGATGGTGAAGGAGGGAGTGATGTGGACACCTCAGGCTCCCTCCTACTCTACGGTTGTGTGCTGGCTGCTGTCCTGCCTGGATCACAGCATCAGAGTGGCCTCTGCCTCCAGGTCTAGGTCTCCTTCATTTCTGTTGGTGAAGGTTTTGTAACATGAACACCTCCAAAATCTCTCTCTCTCTCTCTCTCTCTCTCTCTGTCTCTCTCTCTCTCTCTGAGTGTGTGTGTATGTCTGGGTTTCTGTCTCTCTCTCTCTCTCTGGACTGGGTCTTACTAGGTAGCCCAAGTTGGCTTTGACTTGCAATCCTCTTGCCTCTGCCTCCCTAGGGATACAGGAATGTGTGCCATTATGACCAGCTCTCCCACGATCACTTTGTAATTTCATAGTGATGCAATAACCTGTTCTCCATCTTTATAGTCTTCCTTTCTCTCTTCTTCTTTTTTTTTTTGGTGGAACCAGGGATTGAACTCAGGTCCTTGTGCTTGCCAGGGAAGCACTTATTCTACTGAGCTATCTCTCCAGCCCTCTCTTTTCTTCTTGCTTTCCCCTTTTTTGTGGTACCGGGAATTGAACCCAGGGCCTTCACATGAAGCTATGTTCCCAGCTCTTTTTTATTTTTTATTTTGCAACAGGATGTTATTCATCTTAAATGATTAAGTTTTCCAGGCTGAGCTTGCATTTGTAAATCTCCTGCATCAGCCTCCAAGAGTAGTGTTGGGAATATAGGCATGTACCATCATACCCAGCCTCATTTATTTGTACCTTTTGTAAAGTATCATTAAGCCAGTAGGTAACTTTTTGAACCTGAATTCTCTTGTACAACACAATTACCTTCGGAATTTATTTAACTTTTTGGCATATCAACAGTTCGTTCCTTTTTACTGTAAAGTAGTATTCTAGTCTGCAAATGAGCCGTAGCTTGTTGGACTTATTTCCAGGTACTTATATAAGTATGTACATATATATATATATATACATATATATATATATGTATATATATATATATATATATATATATATATATATATATATATATACTAGGGGTTGAGCTTAGGATTTTTACACTGAGCTACACTCCCAAACTTTTTCATTTTTTGAGACAAGTTCTTGCTAAGTTGCTAAGTTATTTGCCCAGGCTGGGCTAGAAGTTGCAATCCTCATGCCTCAGTCTTCCAGATTATAGGTGTGTGCGAACCCCATCCAACTGCAGTTTTATTTTGTTCTTCTTAGTGGTGGTTCTGGGCTTCAAGCTCAGGGTTTCATGCATGGTAAGCATGAGCTCTACCACTCATCTGCACCTTCAGCCCTGCCTCCAGTTTTGTATTATGAACAGAGATGCCTTGAATACCTGTGTGCAGGTTTTTCTTTGTGGATCAACTTTCGTTGCCTTTGAGGTAATGTTATGAACTGAGTTATTTTTTTTTTTTTTTGTGGGACCGGGGTTCAAACTCACGACCTTGCACTTGCCCAGCAGGCACTTGTGCCTCGGAGCTATCTTCCCAGCTCCCACTGGTGTCTTTATAAAAGGTGGAAAGACCAGATTCTTTCCCTAACAGTACTTTGGAGAAGCCATGTGCAGACACATGAAGCCCATCTGAATGCTCAGAAAAAGCTGGAAACTGGAACTTTCAGCCAGCCCCTTGATCATGAACTTCTAATTTCTAGGACTGTAAGAAAATGAATGTGTGTTGTCTGAGCTACTCATGTTGTCTTGACAATATATTATCATGGCAGCCACAGCTGAGTAAGAGAAGTAAGTGTTCTGTGGTAATAGTGTGTTTAATGTTTTAATGTTGGAAACTGCCAAGATGTTTTCCTGAACGGCTACATCACTTTGGCTTCCCACCACCAGAACACAGGGTGTTCTAATTGCTCCTGAGCCTCACCAACATACTTTTTTTTTTTTTTTTTTTTTTTTGGTCTTTTTGAGACAGAGTCTCGCTATGTAGTTGAGGCTGGTCCTGAGCTCACTTTTGTAGCCCAGGCTGGTCTCGAACTCACACCAATCCTCCTGCCTCAGCCTCCCGAGTGCTGGGATTACAGGCGTGTGCCACCATGCCCGGCACCAACATATGTTGATGTTGGTACTTTTTCCAAGCAGTTTTTACATTGGGGTGTGTGTGTATGTATGTGTGTATTGTGTGTATGTGTGTGTGTAATGTAGTGATAAGAAAAACATCTGAGAAATCCTAAATTTATTTATTTATTTTGTCTTTTTGAGACAGGGTCTCACTATGCAGTTCAGGCTGGCCTCAAACTCACTTTTGTAGCCCAGGTTGGCCTCGAACTCGTACTGATCCTCCTGCCTCAGCCTCCCAAGTGCTGGGATTACAGGCGTGCACCACCACGCCCTGCTAGAAATCCTAAATTTAATCATAATACCTATAGGGCACAAAACAAAGAGATCAGGGAAGTTAATCAGATAATAGGTGCTTCAGGGTAAAATCAAAAAAGGATAATTTATGTGGGAACCTTGACTTAAATGCCCTAACACTGACACCAAGCACCAGGCTACTGCATAATATTGACATATAAACTTTACAGACTGCTCATTCACAATTGGTCAGAAGGGACAATGACAAGGGGCTGGGGAGATAGCTCCGAGGCACAAGTGCCTGCTGGGCAAGTGCAAGGTCGTGAGTTTGAACCCCGGTCCCCCCCAAAAAAAAAAAAAAAAAA
>PVJA010054699.1:0-11447 GCA_004027025.1 Myocastor coypus
AGCAAAATTCCGAAAGACTTTCAGCCAATCCATAGCACAAATCATCTGGAGTCCAATGACCAATGCTGTCCTTTTTTCCAGCAGAAACCTCCTCAGCCTGATCTTTACAGGCAGGCCTTCTGTCAGTCTTCTGGTCTAAGCTCTGACCAGAATCGCCCAAGCTGAACAGCCGAAGCCGTTCTACTGCTTTGTTTTTAGCCGACATCTCTGAACCTTTCCTATCTGAACCTTCCCTTAAGCCATTTCCAAAAGCTTATAATCCACATTGTCAGGTATAGTCACAGCAACGACCCCACTTCTCTGGTACCAAGTTCTGTCTTAGTTACTTTTTACTCATTGCTGGGACAAATACCCAACACTCAAAATGAAGGAAGGAAAGGTTTATTTAGCTCACAGTTTGTGGAGGTTTCAGTCCATATTCGGCTGGCCCAAGGCTGAGTGGAACAGAACAGAGAGCATCCAGTTCATGGTGGTGGAACAGCAACAAAATGGTGGCAGAAGTAGCCAACCAAACAGGGCAGCAGAGCAACAGCAATAGCTAGAGCTCCAGTCTATCTCTCTGTCTCTCTTTATATTACATTCAGACTCTCCGCCTTAGCTCCCTCCCTAGGCTACACCCATAATCCCAGAAGTACTTCCACCTATAATCCCATCAGTACTAAAACCTATAATCCCAGGGATCATGGATCAAGTCTCAAACTCTAGAAGTCCCCGCCCAGTAACTCCATGAGGCTTTGGGGGGACAACTAGACATAAACCATAACAACTTTGTTTAATCAAATTTTTCTTTTTCTTTTTTTTCTTTTTCAGACAGGGTCTCATTATACAGCTCAGGCTGGCCTTGAGCTCACTTTTGTAGCCCAGGCTGGTCTCAAACTTGAACCGATTGTCCTGCCTCAGCCTTCCAAATGTTGGGATTACACATGTGCACTACCACACCTGGCTGCCTTGTTTCCAATGAGTTTTTTTCCCTAACATTTTGTATTCCTTAAAAAAATAAAAAAAAATTAATAGCTGCAAAATTTCCCACATTTTACACATCTGCCTCATCTCATTTGAAATGAGAGGTTCACCGCTTTTTCTCCTCCTCCTCAATGGACGAGTTCTCCTCCATAACCTCTTGCTATCGGGACAACATCACACACAGTCACACAGTGAGAAGAAGAGAGACCGAGAGAGAAGAACCGCTGGCTCAGCTGTGATCATGTGGCATTCGGTGTCACACACTGCTTGTATCACAAGAGTGCATTCATTTACAATTTGCCAAGTTAAAATTTATTAGCAATGTTCACTCGCTTTGCAGAACATTCACAGAACAAGTTATTCACAATCCAAAGTTTTACCATATAACAAAAGACCCATGACTGGTCAATAAGAACAGGAAGAGATACTCAGCATCATAGCCATTAGAGAAGGGTGAATTAAAGCAAAATTAAATACCACTAATCCATTTGAATGAGGTTCTTTTTTTTTTTTTTTTTTTTTTTTTTTTTTTTTTTTTTTTTTTTTTTTTTTTTTTTTTTTTTTTTTTTTTTTTTTTTTTTTGGATTTTTTTTTTTTTTTTCTTGTTTCAGAACCTTTGTTTATTTGCTCATTTTTATGGCCAGCTCAGCCCGCCCCAAGGGCAGGGCTGGTGCAGCATATGGTGCCGGGGATCGAACCACGGTCCCTGAAGCCGCCCAAGCTTTCCCAAACAGGCGCTTTAGATCACTGAGCCATCCTGCCAGGCTCCAAATGAGGTTCTTTTTTAATGAGTTTAAAGTACGGCAGGTACCAAATGTTAAAAGGATGGGGAGCAGCTGAACTAGTCATGTGCTACTTGTGGGGAAAAATACTATAATGACTCTTAAAAACAGAATGGCAACACACTGTCTTGAAATTAAACATGTTTTTATATACTGTTTACCAACTCTACTATTATATGTTTGCCATGAGAAATTAGAACATGTCCACCAGAAAAAGTAGACATGAATGTTCATATTAGGATTATTCAGAATAGCTGAAAGCTAAAATTCCAAATGCATAAATCATAATATATTTATATCATGGAATATTATTCAATAATGAAAAGAATGGACTAAGCACCTGCTTAGGTAAGAGCAGGAACTGGGTTCAATCCCTAGCACTGTATGCCACACTGGCCCTGTCCCCAGGTGCACTGAGCCAGCCAGTGAGACTGGGCATGGTGGTGCACACCTATAATCCCAGTGCTAGGGAGGCTAAAAACAGGGAGATTGCTATGAGTCCAAGCTGCACAGTAAGACCTTGTACCATCATCATCATCATCACAATAATAACAATAATAATAATAATAATAATAATAATAATAATAATAATGGGCTGGCAATATAGTTCAGTAGCATAAGCACCTGCCTGGCAAGCACAAGGTCCTGAGTTCAATCCCTGGTACTGCAATAATAATAATAATAATAATAATAATAAGAAGAAGAAGAAGAAGAAGAAGAAGAAGAAGAAGAAGAAGAAAAAGAAAAAGAAGAAAATGTTACTAATACAACATCAATGAATCAAGAAGCATTCTATGGGGCCCGGCAGGATGGCTCAGTGGTCTAAAGTGCCTGCCTAGGAAAGCTTAGGCAGCTGCAGGGACCGCGGTTCGATCCCCGGCACCACATGCTGCACCGGCCCTGCCCTTAGGGCAGGCTGAGCCAGCCATAAAAATAAATAAATAAATAAATAAATAAATAAGTTCTGAAACAAGAAATATAATAAATTTTAAAAAGAAGCATTCTAAGTTTAGAAGTCAAATAAAAAAATAAACACAATATGATTCCTTTTATATGACATTATGGAGAAGATAAAACTGTAGAGACAAAGGATCAGGGATGAGTTGGGATTGGAAAAGCTCTTTAAAGTTGAGAATTATTCCATAGCTTACTTGTGTTTATAGTACTGTAGATATTTACTTTATTAATCAAACTGCATGCCTAAAAGTGGCAAAGTTACTGTGCATAAATAGTGTAACAACTTTAAATGTACTATTTATTTTTCTAGATTTTTTTGTGTGGTACCAGGGATCACACTCAGGACTTTGTGCTTGCCAGGCAGGTGCTTATGCGACTGAGCTATATCCCCAGCCTCTATTTTTCTAAAGGCATCCGAAGAGGTGTCGAAGTCTACACAACAAACTGGTTGTGTAGTTTCTGACTTCCTCCTGAAAAGGGCAGATAGGAGGAGTCTAAGTGAGGAAAGGTCCCAGCCCCTGCTTCCTTGGGTCAGAGAACCCATTCTCATGTTTTGCGGAGCCGCCCTTTGATAGGTTGGCCCTCTTTCTTTAGCTTCACTTTTCCCATCTGCTACCTATGAGAACTGGGTCAGTTGTGAGGCAACACCTTTGTATTCTAACCTGTTAGCCCCACAGGGATCCTTTTTATAGTTTTATATGTAATTTATTTAGTTTTTAAAATGGTAAAAGACTATATAATTTTTGTAAACATTAGAGTATGAGATGCTTGGAACTAGATATACAACTGAGAAGTATGGAGGTCAAACATACATAGGAGACGAGATCCACAGAGGGTATGATAGAAGGCTGAGGCTCGCCCTACAGAAACAGTGACCAGTAGGCCTATGAAATGTCCTGTGATGCTTCTGGAGGGTGTTCCACGCAGGACTGCATCCATGTAGTACTCCATGAAGATATTAGATTAGCATAGCATTGTGCTCCCGTAAGGTGCATCGTGCCATTCCATTTCCAAATTCAAGAGCCTCTGCTTGATAATGACAAGTAGTATCACAACATGCAGCTACCTAGGTTCTGGGTTCCCACCAGCCACACTGCAGAAGACTTTGCCACTTCTTATAGAGTCTCCTGTCACATTCCTCAGTAAGCCTGTCGCCCTGCATCCATAGCTCCCACTGTAAGAGGCACTTAACTCTGCTCATTCAACAACTTCATACACTTGCTTTTTTTTCTCATGAACTAAGCAGTGAGTCCCAGATGTGGTACAAATGAACACACAAGTCATATCTCATTGTAAAAGCACAGTCCCAGATGTGGCACCCATCACCTCACTTCACCTTGCCACGACAAAAAAAAAAAAAAAAAAAAAAAAATCACGTGAGCACACAGATACACAGATGCAAAAGGAATGAAGACAAAGGACAGTTCCAAAGGACAATCCATGCTGCGTAAGCAGAGCACACATTTGAAAAGAAAGTTAGTGGTCTCTACCCTAGATGTAGAATTCTGCATATGCGGGGAGGGTATTTAAAATGCTTAGCAACTGGGGGCCGGGAAGATAGCTCAGTGGCATAAATGTATATATATATATATATATATATATATATAATGCTTAGCAACTAAAAGAAAATGTTCATTACAGAGAGTCATAGGTATCAAACATATATGCATTAAAAACTGTTTTGTTTTTCCACAAACAGCAATCATCAAAAGAGCAATTATAATTTCTGTTGGGTATATTCAAGCATTCAAAGTAATTCAAAAATCTCATGAGCAAGTGCTTGTGCAGTTATGTAGCTAGAATTCCAACTGGCTTGGCCATTACACAGTTAAAATATATATTTTGTTGTTATGTTTCCTTCGCTCAGCTGTAGCATGCAAGAGCTCATTGTTCATTGTCACCAAATAAACAGAGCTGTTACTCATATTCCACTATGTATGCTTTTCTTTAATAGTATTGTGAACTAATTGATCATGTTTCTAACATTTATCATACAGTTTTCTCTTCAGGAGTGTTGAAGGAATATACTCTTTCACACACACACACACACACACACACACACACACACACACACAGGACAACTGCACATTTTCTTGGCATCAGGCCTAAGACATGCTGTACATCTTGGCTGGAAGGACAAGGGAGAGGAAGTTTCTCCCAAGCCTTTGCTCTCTGAACCACAGAGAAGGTGCACATTGTGCCATGCCTGGGGTAGGGTTCCATCAGTAAGCCTGGGAGAGATAAGTCATAGGGACAAGGAGTTTGAAATCTATTCATCCAGAGAAATTACTAGAAGCTCCCTAAAGAGTTTGCTGTGCTTTGTACTGTAGGCTACACTGATCACTGAACTCAGGGTCCTGAAGTTAACCTGGAGGAATGTGCTGACCTTACTGCCCTCCTTCAGAGGCTTTTTATCAGCCAGTCCCACAGCCTTCCTTTTTACCTCTCACTTAGTTTTAGGAGGAAATGGTCCTACTAAAAGTAGTGATAGGAGAAGAGCAGGAGACAAAGGAGGAAGAGGAAAAAAAGAGAAAAGAAAGCGTGGGTCAGAGGAGGTGAGCCAGTGTTCTGTGGACCTGCCACATACTGAGCACTTTCACCTGAACTAGCACGCTCAACATTCTCAGCACCTTGGACATGGCCCAGAAGACTTGAGATAGCTTCTCCAGGTCCTCATTAATGCATCAACAGTACACGCTGAGTTGAATCCAGTTCTTCCAGACTGTGGCATTCTATACCTTTCCTTCCCTTCTCACAAAGGTTTCCATTACATACAAAACCTCTAACAGTCAAAATGTACCTTTGCGCCTCCCTGAAGAAACAAAGCATTATTTGGGTAAGAATAAGAGAGCAAACGTGGCCATTTCTGAACATGAAATCTCCCCCTAGTAACAGCTGTCAGGTTGCCAGCTGCAGAAAGGCCTCCATGAGGCCGTGTGCAGGAGACTTCCTCAGTCGTTGCTCCTCGTGGCAACCACAGAACACAGAAAACAATGCATGTGACCATTTTCTCAACTCTCCCCAAATGAAATACCACAAAAACGAGGCTTTCTCCCTCTCTGGTGTGATTTTCAAATCAGTGGGTCTCCTGTACAAACTCCCCAATTACTCAAGTCTCAAGTTGGCTTCCTTTAATGTCTCTTCAATGTTGTATTCTAAAAGCAGATCCTCAAGACTTAGGTTAAAATATGTCTGTTCTGATTCCTCTTTTATTATTTTTTAGTCATCACCAATATAGGAAAATTATCTAATTCTGTGAATTATTAGTTATCAGTCCTCCTTAATGTCAATAATATGCCTTTTTACTTCTATTTCTTATCCAAGACTGCCCCTTATCTTGCCTTCAATGTCCAAAGCCTTTCTTGGAAGCAAGCACTACCTAAATATCAAAATTAGAGAGGAATCCAGCCAAAAAAGACAACAAGAAGCCAATCTCTCTAATGAATGCTGATGACAAATCCTCAATAAGATACTAGCAAACAGAATGCAGCAAATCATTGGGAAGGCCATACACCATGACCAGTAGGATTCATCCCAGGGATGCAGAGATGGTTCAAAATTCACAAATGAATAAATTTAATACACCATATTAACAGAGCCAAAGACAAAAATCATATGATTGTCTCAACAGATGCAGATAAAGCTTTTGACAAACTCCAATACCCATTCATGGTATAAAACCAAACTTCAGATAACTTTTCTCTGACCATATCACACACCCTTCAGGCCCCTCACTTTGTGATTATTGAACACCTCCTCTTTGAATGCATCAAGACCTACATTCCCTTGTCCATAATACATTTATGAGTCAGACTCTTCCTATTCACTTGTCTTTGTCTGCCTCAATCCCAAGACTCATCAGTAGGAGTCAATATCCTCAAATCCCAGATTCCATTTCTCTTATTCACTCACCTGTGTGACAAAATGCGACCCCAGGTCCTTTTAATTGTCTTCTCCAAACAAACCCAGGCTGACAGGAAATTCTGGGAGAAGTTACACCACTGTGAAAATTAGAAACACATGAGTTCCTGAGTTCAGTCCTCACAGAGCCCTCACCAGCAGCAGCCATTGGCTTCTCATCTGCTTCATTCAGCAGAAAATTCCATGAAGCTAAGGACATCTAATTTGGCTTGTTATTTTAAACCACTTGAATATAAGCCCATGACAAGTATGTTTTGTGACAGTTTCTCATATCACCGCCTATGGCAGTTTCTGAACAGACTAAATTTTTTTTTTTTTTTTTTTAAGACAGGGTCTCACTTTGCAGTTTGGGCTGGCCTTGGCTGCTTTTAAATATTTTTTTTTTTTTTTTGGTAGGACCAGGGTTCAAACTCACGACCTTGCACTTGCCCAGCAGGCACTTGTGCCTCGGAGCTATCTCCCCAGCCCCTGGCCTTGGCTGCTTTTGTAGCCCCCGTGCTGGTCTCAAACTCACAGAGATCCTCCTGGTTCAACTTCCCAAAGTGCTGGGATTACAGGCATGTGCCACTATGCCCAGTTCCAGAGCCCTATGTGAGTACCAGGCATCCAGGGCCAAGATGGCACACCTGAAGATCTGGGGCCAAGACCATACAGCGTGTGGGGCCAGGGATCGAACTTGGGTTCTTGTGTTTGCCAAGTAGGTGCTTATGCCTCTGAGCTATCTCTCTGGCCCCAAGACTAAATTCTTGATAAATATCTAGTGAAGAACTAAAATGAGTAGGAGCTTCAAATAAAGAGATTAACAGTATCGCATGGTTGTAAGAGCCTATCTTTCCAAGCTCGACTGAGCACATTGCAGTGGGAGGTGAATTGGAGTCTGCTTGGACGAGAAAATGGAGAAGAGTGTTACCAGCTCGAGCAGTACTTCTAGGCTCCCCCATCACAATTTTTCATGAGAGCTTTGAATACTCACTACCCAAGCCCCTTCATTCTCCACTGCTCCTACAGATGACAACTTTGACCTTTGGGTGGGGGCCATAGTGATGGCTGCAAAATGTGACTCAGCTCATCACTCCCATCTCTGGCTTCTCAGAAGTTTCTGATCTCCACAGATCCCCAAACTATGGTCTGTAACTAGAAGTTGGAGTCTTCAGCACAAAGTACCATACTTTTTAAAATATCATGCTCACTTAGGAATACCCTAGAAAATGAAAGAGATAATACATGGTATTGAATCTCCTGAGCAAGTAAATGTTTTTCTTATGTTAAAATAAGTTAAAGTAGAAGCAGATCTGAAGAATCCCTGAATATGGTTGAGCCCATAAGTGACCTTAAGCTTGCTTACTTTGAAAACATAATTGAAACAGCTGGAGCTATTCCTTGTATGTAAATGCTTACATTAATAGAAACCAAAACTCATGTCCATCTAATCCAAAGCAGCCAACTGAATCATAATTATCTAAGAAAGAATTTTCTAGCAAGACAGACCAGAGAAGATAACTTTATAACTGTACCCAATCAGATACTTTTTTCAGATCCCTTCTACATTACTGTTAAGAGTCCCTTATCCCTTCTTCAGTGGAGCCCAAGGCGCTTCTGGTCTGGAGTCACTCAATTCATGAATCACTATTTAATTAAATAATTTTTTTGTATTTTAGAGAAAAGTGTATAGGGTGTTCAGGGTCTCACTACTAGATCATCTTCATAGTGATCCGCCTGTGTACAGCCTCTGAAGAGCTGGGATTACAGGCGTGCGCCACCATGCCCAGTCTCAGTTGCCATCTCAGCATGCCCCAGGTGCAGGGCCTACACAGCAGGCCCAGGGATTGAACCCCTGGGCCCTGAGTCTGTTTGCAGGCACTTTAATCTACTGAGCTATTTGGCTGGCCCTTTATTAACTAAACTTTAAAAAAATTATGTTATGCCCCAGTTTACCTGTTTAACACTAATAACCTATGTGATATAATGAGAAATTCACATAGAGCACTTTTGCCATGTAAGAAATTCATATAGGGCCCGGCAGGATGGCTCAGTGGTCTAAAGCACCTGCTTGGGAAAGCTTGGGCGGCTTCAGGGACCGCGGTTCGATCCCTGGCACCACATGCTGCACCAGCGCTGCCCTTGGGGCGGGCTGAGCCGGCCATAAAACTGAGTGAATAAACAAACAAAGGTTCTGAAACAAGAAAAAAAAAATTAAAAAAAAAGAAATTCATATAAAACATTTTTTTATCAGAAAACTCAATAAGACTGCTTGAATTTTAAGTCCAATTAGCCATTTTTTATGAAGTATCATTATTACTTGAGATAATGATTGACACTATATGGTCATTAGACTTAGATGCTTGGCAAAAACTCAAAAATCAATAATGAGGATTTGTAATTTGAAAGAAAGTAGCTGAGAATATTTGTTACTAGCACTTTTCTTATAAGGTATGTCTGGTGTTCTCCCATCAAGAAGTAAAGTCTATGGGGGCCCGGCAGGATGGCTCAGTGGTTTAAAGCACCTGCTTAGGAAAACTTGGGCGGCTTCAGGGACCACGGTTCAATCCCCAGCACCACATGCTGCACCAGCCCTGCCCTCAGGACAGGGTGAGCCGGCCATAAAAATAAATAAACAAACAAAAGTTCTGAAACAAGGAAAAAAAAAAAGAAGTGAAGTCTATGGGCTAGTGCCACACACCTATAATCCAAGTATTGGAGTTACTGAGGCAAGAGGACCACAAGTTCTAGCCCAGCCTGGACTACATAGTGAGCTGAAAGCCAGCCTGAGCTATAAAGGGAGACTTTGTCTTAAAAAAAATAAAATAAAATAAAGTGAAGCCAGTATTTCCTGTCTTTGAATTTGAGCTGACTTTCATAACAACGATGATTTATTAATTCCCAGATTCCTCTCCAGCCAAGGACTTCCTTGTTCCTGTCCTTGCCAGTGTCATGTTAAGAAACCCCAGAGACCAAAATGTTGCCCAGTCTTTGGATACAGAAGGAAAACTGTCAGCTCAGGTGACGCACAGCCCAATGAGAAAGCTGAGGTCCCCGGGGAATTATGAGTTTTAGACTCATTCATAGCTCCATTAGGGATGTCCAAGAAGTTGGGTAAATGCTGTATGTTTCCCAATAAAGTGTCTAAAGTCTATAACTGGGCCCAGCAGGATGGCTCAGTGGTCTAAAGTGCCTGCTTAGGAAAGCTTAGGCAGCTGCAGGGACCACGGTTCGATCCCTGGCACCACATGCTGCGCCAGCCTTGCCCTCAAGGCAGGCTGAGCCGGCCATAAAAATAAATAAATAAATAAATAAACAAACAAACAAAAAGTTCTGAAACAAGAAAAAGAAAAAAAGCCGGGCATGGTGGTGCACGCCTGTAATCCCAGTACTCGGGAGGCTGAAGCAGGAGGATTGGTGCAAGTTCGAGACCAGCCTCGGCTACAAAAGTGAGCTCAAGGCCAGCCTGAACTGCATAGCGAGACCCTGTCTCAAAAAGACAATAAATAAATGAATAAATAAATAAATAAATAAAGTCAACAACTGTCCGAAAGCCTCAACCTTCTCACCACTCTGATGAGGTTGTCACACCAACCCCAACCACCCTTGTATTATTATTATCCCATCTCTACTATTTGTTATAACAAAGTTTCTATTTCATTAAATTTTCCCTTGTTTTTAAAAGAAAAAATGTCTTCAAGCTATTCTAAAGAGATTAAGTCTGAGTCTCTAAAGAGTTCCCTAGTATTGTGTTTGAGAGGGGCACATTCTCATTCTGTCTCCTTTGCCTTTTGCACTTGCTTGCATTAAACTCGTGCAGCAATCTTCCCACCTTGGCCTCCTGAGTGCTCCGATTACATGTACGTATCACTGTAATGCAAAATTGAAAAATAATTTCATAGTTGGGCCATCAGACTCAGCCGGCCTTGACTAACTACCCAGCGGCAACATATAGAAAATTTGCCTCGGCTTGGCTCTCTCTGACGAGCTGCACAATAGCCTTCAAGTATATCCTATTTCACTAGCCTGATTTAAGGACTATCCTACCAAGGACAGGCTAGCCCTGTCATGGATACACTTAATCTTAGCAGCTTGTTCGGTCACTAATTTCCTCCCAGACCTTCCTGCCTCATGACAAATGGCCCCCTCTAACTGAACCTGCCTCACACATCTGCCAGACAACATGTGACAAAACATATGTAACCAAATATAGAACAGGTCATTTTCGACTTGTACTTCCTATTTAAAAAATTACATACATTGCTATTTTATTTTTTTTTCCCCATGGGCTATAAATCTTTTTTTTTGTTTGTTTCAATTTTTTTATTGTTTAAATTTAACAATGGTTATATTACATATTTTCATCATCAGATCAGTTTATTTTTATTTTTTCTTTTTTTTTTTTTTTTTTGTCTTTTTGAGACAGGGTCTCCCTATGCAGTTGAGGCTGGCCTTGAGCTCACTTTTGTAGCCCAGGCTGGTCTCGAACTCGCACCGATCCTCCTGCCTCAGCCTCCCGAGTGCTGGGATTACAGGCGTGAGCCACCACGCCCGGCATCAGATCAGTTTAGATTAATACATATAGGTATATAAGATTGATCAAACAATTAAACATTAACCTTTCTAAATCCACATTACTTTTTTTTCTTTTCCCCCTTCTTTTCTTTGAAAGTTGACATATTGCATATTGTCCTCACAATGATTCTACAGAGTACAGTGTGTGGGCATGACCCACCTCCCTATTGATGTTGCTTAGGAAAAAAAAAAAAAAAAGGAAAGAATATATTTCTCTTTGGACTAAGAGGAAGCAGATACAAACACAGTCAAAGGTTTTGCAATTGCAGT
>PVJA010054700.1:0-11347 GCA_004027025.1 Myocastor coypus
TCTGTCCCTCTCTCCCTCTCTCTCCCTCTCCCTCTCTCTCCCTCCCTCTCCCTCTCTCTCCCTCTCCCTTTCCCTCTCCTTCTCCCTGCCTACTTCTCTGTGTCTTCTTTTTATCTAAAAAAAGAAAATAAAGCAAAACTTTAAATGTTAATTCTTGGTCTAGAGCCCCTAGTCAGTTCAGAAGAAAGTTAGTTGTATCTCACTTATTATTAAATGCTTATTTTTCTCTCTATGAACCAGCTTTCAATATTTTTTATTGTGGAAAAAAGGAAATTAATCTGAAACAGGAAGAGATATCTTGAATTAACAGAAAGTGAAGGCCTGGATATCTCTTCTCTGTTAATCAGGCAAAATTAATGTTCTTCATCACATTCTCACCTTAGATTAAAGAGAACTATTATACATCAGTATAGATTTTCTACATCTTTTTTACATGTTAGTGATCCAAAGTTTTGTCCAACTGACTGGGGAGGGGAGAAGAGGAGAAGAGAGGAGGCCAACTGAAGCTAAGCTGTGAATATTGAAGGTGTTAGGTTCTCATCACCAAGTTCTAGTAGAAGAGTAAGAAGGTTCTAAGTTCTTTGGGGATGTCTGCTAGGTATGACATTTCTGATGATAGAATCCAGTATTTGAGGAAATGTGAGGATTTTAGTAAGGGGAAAAGAAACATGATTTTTTTTTTTTTTTAAAAAGAGGAGCTGGGCGTGGTGGCTCACGCCTGTAATCCCAGCACTTGGGAGGCTGAGGCAGGAGGATCGCTGCGAGTTCGAGACCAGCCTGGGCTACAAAAGTGAGCTCAAAGCCAGCCTGAACTGCACAGTGAGACCCTGTCTCAAAAAGCCAAAAATAAAAAAATAAAAAAATAAAAAGAGGGTTCTCTACAAGGATCTCTGGATTAGATCAGAAAATTGCCAAGTTATTTGTACTCCGAGTATTCAGGGAAACTTTGGCAAAGGAGGAAAATGGTCCCTCAGCAGCTCCCAGGACTATCCACACCCTGCAACCACCAATCTGTTGCTATCATTGCTGCTACCACCACAGGGTCCCACTAAAGTATGACTGCCTACCTGCATCAGACGTGGTTGTGGGTGCTTAAAACACTAAGGCTTGTTGGTCCATTTTTAAAACAGTAACTGTCGTTCCCGGCTGTGTACTCTAGAGGGCACAGAAATGTAGTGAAGAAGGGAAAATGTAGTTAGGAGTTCCAGGCAGAGAGACCCTGCACCCAAGAAGATAGGGAGATCAGCTTAAAATCATGTTTAGTCAGAGACATAACAGTTCATTTCTTTTTAAAATTTTCTACCAAAGGCAAAGCATGTGTCCTTTCTGAGCTGAATGATGGCAACACTACAGAAGAAAGGTGAGCCAAGAATGGAGGGGGTGGTCTACTTTGTACATTTTTCTCATTTTTCCCTTCTAGACATCTTGCCCACCAGGGGACTGTTCACTTTATGTATATTTTGTGTCTGTTATGTTCAAATTATTACTCTGCCAGATGCTTTGAGAAAAACATGGCTTAGGAAACAATCCTGCTCAAGTAATATATGAACTCATGCAGAGA
Source organism: Myocastor coypus (assembly GCA_004027025.1). Taxonomy (NCBI): domain Eukaryota; kingdom Metazoa; phylum Chordata; class Mammalia; order Rodentia; family Myocastoridae; genus Myocastor; species Myocastor coypus. The sequence continues at coordinate 1,562 of PVJA010054700.1, forward strand.
AAGAAGACATTTAAATGTCTATAACATAAAGTTGAATGTGGTAAATGGTACCAGAGAGGTACAAAATATTATAGAAGCATAAAAGAAATAGATTCTACTTGTATCTCGGAGGATCAGTATAATCCTGATTTTTTTTTCACAGAGGAGGTGGTGTATGACTGGTCCTTGAATAATTTATAGATTTTGACTAGCTTTTTAGCTAATTTCTCATAAAATGTTATCCAAAGTTAAAATGAGCAAATTATAAAAATTTCACACTTGAATAATTCAGCTTCCTACGTGCTTACATTTATCATCTTAAAATTTCTCAGTGGTTCCTAAACCTGGCAGTGTTTCAGAACCAACTATCCTTATAAAATTGTAGATTTTAGGCTTCCCTGTGAATTACTTCATCATAGGGCCAGCCAAATAGCTCAGCGGATTAAAGTGCCTGCAAGCAGACACAGGGGCCACGGGTGTGGCCTGATATGCCAGCCCTGCCCATGGGGTGCACTGACAGTGAGGACTAGGTGAGGTGGCGTGCACCTTTAATCCCAGCTCCTGGGAGGCTGTCTGATCTAGTAGCGAGACACTCTGTAGACTCTTCCCTAAAAAATACAGAAAAAGAAAAAAAACTACTTAATCATAATCTCAGGCCTGGAGCTGAGTAAAGTAGGCAAGAGGAAACCTAGGAATCTGAATTGAATGAAAGCTCTTTCTTGTAATTCATAATTCTGATATGGCTGGTCAATGGGTAGAGTTCAGCAACTGCTGTTAGAGCATGTATCATGAATTGCATCCAATAACATTTCTTTCAGAATGTGGAAAGGGATCAAAGAAAACTTTTGCCCCACCTATACAAAAATTGAATAGCATGACGCCTCATAGACCTGATTTACCCATGGAGGCTCTGGGGGTTGGCTCCCCAGAGGCTGAGGGCAAGCCAAGACAACCAAAGTCCAGGGTAGAGAAGAAGGAGAAAGCAGCCACAGGGAATGGTCCAAGCCTTGGCCATGAGAAGAAAAGAAAGACTCAAGGCAGCAAGCCAGCAGAGAAGAATAAAAAGGTATAAATTCCACTGATGGACTGGTAGGACAGTTCCTCCTATTCCCTCCCCATTCCTCTCACCTCTGCTAGACTCACAGAATCTTTTCATGTTAGGGAAATTCATCCTGTAGTTTTTCAGTTTTTGTTTCTTTTGTTGAACTTTCTTTTTTTTGCAGGACCGGGGTTTGAACTCACGACCTTGCACTTGCTGGGCAGGCACTTGTGCCATGGAGCTATGTCCCCGGCCCCCTTTTTTTTTTTTTTTTTTTGTCTTTTTGAGACAGGGTCTCACTATGCAGTTCAGGCTGGCCTTGAGCTCACTTTGGTAGCCCAGGCTGGTCTCGAACTCGCACTGATCCTCCTGCCTCAGCCTCCCAAGTGCTGGGATTATAGGCATGTACCACCACACCCGGCTTTTGAACTTCCTTTTTTTTTTTTTTTTCTCAGATTTTCTTTTTTGTTCCTTTGTACCAAGGATCAAACTCAGGACCTTGCACTTGTCAGGCAAGCACTTATGCTTCTGAGCTATCTCCCCAGCTGTAAGATATTTTTTTTTGAAATTTTATGTATTTGGTACAAGGTTTTACTATGTAGCTCAGACTTGTAGTGATTCTCCTGTTTCAGTCTCCCCGTGCTGGGATTACAGGCATGCACTACCACATCCAGTTCTGGTGGCTGGTTCAGTATACCCAGGGACAGGGTTGGCACAGCATGCGGTACCTGGATTGAACCCAGGTCCCTACACTTGCCAAGCAAGTGCTTAGACTGCTGAGCTATCTCCTTGGCTCTGACATACAATTTTTTGATGAAATCATTTAGCCAGAAATAATGAGATATAGGGCTGGTGATGTAGCTCAGCAGCACAAGCACCTGCCTGGCAAGTGCAAGGTCCTGAGTTTAAGTCCCAGAACTTTAAAAAAAAAAAAAGGATGACATGGCGGTAGAGGTGAGAGTAAAAGTAGACAGAGACTTTATAAATGTTTTCCTCTCCTTTAACTCTCATCCAGGAGAGGTTATGGTCTCCTTAGGTATATTGACTTTATGCTTTTAATCTTATCTCGCAGCAGAGGAGATAGTTATGAAAAAATAAGCAGTTTTCTTTCTTACCCTTGTCTTTGCAGGAAAAACTAATTCTTACTGATGCGGAATTTGAGGAGATCGTCCAGATTGTACTACGCAAGTCCCTCAAGGAGTGCTTGGGTATGGCTTCTAGTGAGAGCAAAAGGGATTTTAGTTAGGTAGAGTGACTGTTATAATAGGGGCAGTGTAAGTTTGATGGCTTCTCTCTTTTTCTTTTTCATCTTTCTAAGGAAATATTAGATGAAACTTTGAAAAATTTCATTGCCCAAAATAGGACTATAGTTAAGTCACCTTAGATAAAGGATATAGATTTTCACAAAAGCAGATTACATTGACTTCAGAGTGAGTAGTCTCACCTAAAATTTTACATGAAATTTTATTTTATTTTTATAATCAATTTAGAAAAAATACATTGCTTCCCAAATTTGAAGAACTTAGTCTCCATCTACTCATATATTTGTGTGTTTAATAACTGATTTAAGGAGCTGGGGAGATAGCTCCGAGGCACAAGTGCCTGCTGGGCAAGTGCAAGGTCGTGAGTTTGAACCCCGGTCCCACAAAAAAAAAAAAAAAGAAAAAAAATAACTGATTTGATACTGTTCAATGATTTTATTTTTTAAAGTAAAAAACCATATAGTATAGGCCTTCAGACCTTCTCCATAAGGTCTACATGAAGCCAAGTAGAATGGTCTGACATCTCAGTCATTCTTGGTGTACTTTTTTTATTCCTGGAAAGAGTTTAAAGAAAAATGGTAAGCGATGTAGAGTAAAATTTTATATATACATATGACATAAGATTATTATTGTGTTCATCATGGAATCAGGGAGATCAGTCAGGAACAGTTTGCAGGAAGATCTGGATTTATAGTTTTTCCTGAAACTTTAAAGACTACAGGTTCTGTCATATGGTGAGAGGCCAGAGTTAGGTGCTTCCAGGCAACAGGAAGAGATATTTTAATGAACTGTTATGGTAGAAAATAGTGGAGTATCTTTGCTGTTTTCATATTATGTTTATAGTGTTTTGTTTTGGGAGGAATGGGATTTGTCCTTACTTTTGCAGAGACTTCCTTTGTAAAGCCAGCAGTGTGTATCCAGTCAGACAGAGAGCCAGGAATCATCGCTGCTTCTACTGATGATGATAATGCCACTGGGTAAGTTGATTGCAGAGAGACATATACAACCCAGGATTCATAAGTAATAATCTATTTGTAATGGTTCCATTGATTTCTCTCAGTTCAAGAAAGAAAACTGTGTGAGCCAGGGAAAAAAATAAGCAAGTCAGTGAGCAAAATGATGTCAGGAGGACTCAGTAAGCCTAGAATTCTTTCTTTTTAATGCCGGGGATTGAACTTGTACCTCATGCTTGCTAAGCACATATTGAGCTACAACCCCAGCCCAAAACCTAAACTACTTCTGTCTTTTATCTTCGGATTATTTCAGAAGGTTGGTACTGATGTTTTTCTCCTTTGAAATATATCTTTTTTAGGGAGAAGGTGATGGTACCTCGCACACCAGAGATTTCAGTTTTTGTGAAAGATGCGGTTACCCCAGAGATGAGCACATATGAGCCAGGCCAGGCAACTCCTGCACTCTCTGAGAAGAAAGTTGGCAGAGAATACTTGAGCAAAAGAAAGAAGGAGACTCGTGAGTATAGTCAATATATGTTGATGCCTGGCTCAAGTATGTCAAAATTAGAGAGTGGGATAATGGGCAGGCCGAGAAATTTCAGCTCAGGGCTTATAACTCTTAGGCTATGATTCTTCTTTTATCTGCCTATCAAAGTTTCATTCATTTCTTCACTTTACCATGTTTTATTTTATCTTCTCAGAAAATGAAAAAATGGAGACACCCCAAGATGGACATGAGCACAGACAGAGAGACCAACTAAAGGACATGTTATGGAATCATTCTCAGACCAGGAACCAGACAAAAAAAAGAAAGAGAAATGGCTTTGGTGAGTTTAGCCATGATTTGGAAAACCTAGTTAGGTTGAAAAGTTGAGATGAAGATAGAAGCAGGGGTTAAAATGTTAACAGAAATACCGTAATGTCTGTAATTTATCTCTCACACCTAATTGCTAGAGGATACATTGCTGAAGGAGAGGGAGAAATGTTTTATCTGTTCAGTCATTTATTGACATAATCCATAGTTACTGGATATCTGTTATATACTAGACATTCTAAATGGTGCCCAGGCAGAAAAGTAAAATGAGACCTGAAAGGCAGTGGAAAAATTAGGAAAATGCGTATGTTGTCACAGATACTAGAAAAGAATTTTAGGAAAGATGGAGTGGTCAGCCACCTTAGATGTTACCCTAGAAAAGCCAAAGAGGATAAGGATTTGAAAATGCTCAAGCATATGACAAATAGGAAGTTATTATGGTCTTTGTTAAAGAAACTATGGATTGGTAAGGGTAAGTGGTAGATAATAATTGGTTGAAGGATGAAGAGTTTTTCAGTTAGTCTAGACATGGAAAGAGAAAGAAAATGGTGCATAAAAGGGAGTAGAGAGTTGTAGAAGAGATTAATTTTCTCCTAATCACTTTCTTTTACAAGAGAGGGCTGCTGGTGTAGCTGGGTGAATTTCTTTAAAAAAATTTTTTTTTCATGTGTTTGCTTTAGTATTATGGCCAGCTCAGCCTGCCATGAGGATGGGGCTGGCGCAGCATGTGGTGTCAGGGATTGAACCTTAGTCTCCTCAGATGCCTATGCTTTCCTAAGCAGGTGCTTTAGGCCATTGAACTATCTCGCTGGCCCAACTGGGTAAATTTCTTGCCTAGCACATATAAGGTACCAGTTCTATCCACAGCACTACAAGAAAAAGTAAGTATGAGTGAAAAAAAGAGCAGTTTGGGTACACTTATATGCCAAGAGAAATATAGAAAGGGATAGAAATGGGAAGAGATTAGAGGTTTTATTTTTCTCAGAAAAAAAGGACACCTTAGCTATTAATACCAGGTGGAGGGAGTAGAGGGATGTCCTATATATGGATTTAATTTATTCTTTGGCTTGCTTTTTTCTTTTCTTTGGTGCTGGGTTTTCAATCCAGGGTTCTACCACTAAGCTCTATTACCAGCTCATTGTTCTAACAACAGTTATTAATATTTTATATTATTCACTAGGTATTGTACTAACTGGTGGAAAATACAGTGTTGAGCAAATCTGATAGTCCTTCCTTTATAGTTTAGTGCATCAACAGAATGTGAAATAAGAAATCTTATGACAAGAAGTAAGTTCAAAAGTTGGTAGATAATAATCTGGGAATAAAACAGGAGTACACACACACACACACACACACACACACACACACACACACACCCCAAAATGAAAAATGCTGGTTAAAAAAGAAAAAAAAGAGAGAGCAGTAGAAGAAAACGTCAGTGTTACTGATTTAAAACTTAATGATTTGCACATCCTTGCAAGAAAACTCTTAGCATGACTGTGTGGTCACCAAACAAGGTAGTCCAAGTCAATAAACCATAAGCCAGAAGTATAATTTGGACAGTAAGGGAGTCTGAAGCTCATATCACTCCAAGGGAGGTTCTATATAATTGGTTCTTTTCTAGAAAAAAAAAATTAAGGCTTTGGTTTTGATTTTTTGTGATTGTGTACATTCAGATGTTCCTGTTGAGAACTTTTGGAAACTTCAGACATCTCTAGTTAGTATAAATTGTGTCATCAGGTTTATGTTGCCTGATATCTGGTACGTACCTCCCCCAAGAATTAGAGCTTAGACTAGCAGATGGGAGTTCATTCCCTAGGTGGCGCTTGTGAGTTGAATGATGATCACAGTTTGTCAGCCTCTTGTTTTACCGTGTACTGTTCTTGCTGTTTTTTTTTTTAAATTTTAATTTAATTTAATTTTAGTTTTTTTCTTGTTTCAGAACTTTTGTTTGTTTGTTTATTTATTTATTTTTATGGCCGGCTTCGGCGCAGCATGTGGTGCCCAGGATCGAACCGCGGTCCCTGCAGCCACCCAAGCTTTACTAAGCAGGCACTTTAGACCACTGAGCCATCCTGCTGGGCCCCTCTTGCTGTTTCTTATAGTTGCCAAAGCCAAGAGAGTCTTCTTGCAGTAGGAAGTATGACAACTATATCCAGTGAACACAATTTGCATTAAGCACTGTGAAGGGAAGGAACAGAGTGTCATAAGAGGAAAAAATGGAGACCTAAGTAAAATTCAGCCCGTCAGGGACAGATGGATTTCTCTCTCTCTCTCTCTCTCTCTCTCTCTCTCTCTCTCTCTCTCTCTCTCTTTCTTTCTTTCTTTGGTATGATGTTTCTCTACACAGTTCAGACTTGTAGTGATGTTCCTGTCTCAGCCTCCATAGTGCTAAATTCAGGCATGCACACCACATGGCATGACATGCAGTACCAGAAATCGCACTTGGGGCCTTGTACTTGCCAGGCAGGCACTTAAGCTGCTGAGCTGTCGCCCCAGCCCAAGAAATTGCACTGCATTTCTTTCTTCCTCTTTCTTTCTTTCAGTGAGTCTAAAGTTTTATTCTTCATTACAGTTGCTCATGAGAGCTACTCTAGAGCCCACATTGGAATTCATGGAACAAAGTGAGAGTGACAATGTAGGAAACAGAGAGGGGAAGAGATGCGAAAGCTAGACTAGAAAACAATTCAGGTTGAAAGGAGAGACATCAAGGTTCCTCCATGGTAACACCCTGGCATGAAATCATGGGACAGCAGGTAGAGGGGGTAGGGAGCACATGGAAAATGATGTGTAAGACACAGACAGTGGATATATAAATATAGGGCAAATGGTAGACAGATAGACACAGACAGACACACAGATATAGATGATGAGAGTTGATAGAGTGACAGACGAACAGACTTGGATTGAAGAAAGACCTGTGGAAGATGATTCCAAAATCTGTAGCTTTAAGACTGAGTTAACAGAAATATATTGGGTACTTTTTTTATTTTTTGTGGTACTAGTGATTGAACTCAGGCCCTTGCACTTGCCAGACAAGCACTTAGTTTACTGAGCTATCTCCCTGGCCCTACAAAAATATATTGGGGATAAAAATCAAGTTCAAGTAGTCAAATACATGGTATTATTTTACCTTTGGTATTTCCTATGTTCTCAGTCTTATGTTTTAAACAGTGTTGAGACTTTGGAACCTTATATACGTTTTCTTTTTCTCCACAACGTACAATTATACATCACAATCCAAGCATTGAGAAAATCTATTGCAGCGAATAACAGAAGTAATGGGAAAGATATCAGAAATATTTTATGGTTATGGAAGTTCAGATGCAATTTCATGAACATGTCCCACGAATCAAGTTGTGCTGTGAGCCTTCCATGTAGCATCACAAATTGGCTTCTGTGAGCAGTACCATAAAGCCAGTATCTTGCCCTGTTTAGCAGTGGTTTCAAATAGAAAGTCAGTTTTCACTTTGTCAGCATTTGACACCAGAGCAGAGTCCTACGTGGAAGTGGCATCAGAAGGGTACACGTACTCCTGGGTACATGTACTCCAGTGTATCCAGCTGCCTGGCAGTCCCAGTGCTGAAGTGGTCAGAAGAAGATTGAAGATTATGAGAAGCAAGGTTTGAAAGCCCCAGGGCATTCAAGCTTCTTCCAGAAACAGCATCCAAAGGCAATGTTGGTGTCAGCTGCAGAAAGGATCTGTTTTCCTTTCAAATGCTTGTCAGTTTGAATTTGTTGAAATCCTAACTCCCAAGGCAGTGGGGCTTATAATCTCTTGTAAACATATACTTCTCTTCCTCCGGAGCTGATGCCATGGTCACCAAGGCTCATCCTCTTTCTCAGGCTTCAGGCCACTCAAGGTGCTGGGCTGTTGGCGGGTCCCCAGGGATTACATTTCTAAGGAAATATTAGGTGAAACCTAAAGAAGAGTACAACGTATCTAAATGAAGACTAGAGGAGAGGTTCTGTTTTGTTTGTTTTGTGAGACAGAATCTCACTATATAGTTCAGGCTAACCTTGAACTCACACTGTAATGTTGAATTCAAGGTGATCCTCCTGCCTCCTGAGTGCTAGGATTACAGATGTGCACTCCACAGCTGGCTAGGAGAGGATTTTAGGTGAGGTAAAGTTTGGCGTATTTCTAGTACTGAAAGCCTGTGTGATCAGAGTTCAGAGAGTAAGGGGAGAGAGGCTGGGAAAATGGAAAGAAGTAGGCAGTGGCTTGATCAAAGGAAATGCTACAGAGTGAGCACCGGTGGGGAGCCATTGGTGGATTGTAATCAGAAAATAAGATCATCAGAGTCCTGTTCTCAGATGATCTTTTAGGAATGGAATATTTGGGGAAGAGTTGAACAACTTATACTAGGATCATAAATTAGTGCTAAGATTAAGTTTTTGGTCACTTAGGTTAAGATGATGAAAGTAGAAAAATGGACAGTTTTGGTGATAAAATTGTCATAATTTGCATATGAATTGGATATTGGTGAATGGGAGAGAGAGGAGGCTTTGTTTATTTTTTTAATTTTTTGTCTTTTTTTTGAGACAGGGTCTCGCTATGCAGTTGAGGCTGGCCTTGGGCTCACTTTTGTAGCCCAGCCTGGTCTCAAACTCGCATCGATCCTCCTGCCTCAGCCTCCCAAGTGCTAGGATTACAGGCATGCGCCACCACTCCCGGCGAGGCTTTGTTTAAAGATGATTAGTTTCTGGTTTAAACAGTTACATGAAAGGAAGTGGAAAAGAGTAGGGGAACACATTTGTGAAATATATTTTCATAATGAGTCATTTATTTTGTTGATCAACATTAACTTTTGTGGTCCCAAATTTCTATAACTATAGTTTCTTTTTCTAGTATTCCTAGAAAGACTTTCTTACCTCTGTGTACATACTATATATATATATATATATATATATATATATATATATATGAAAGGACAGAAGGGAAGGTGAGGTGTCTGGATTAAAAGCTTTTGGGTTGCTACCAAGTGGCAAGGCTGTAGGGGCCAATAGATTGGAGAATAAGATGAAGAGAAAGTTGTGAGGCATTCCAGAAATGCAAGTTGAAACAACACTGAAATACCATCTCACTCCTAGAAAAAGTGGCTATCATAAAGAAATCAACTAATAACAAATGTTAGAGAGGCTATGGGGGAAAAGGAACCCTTCTTCACTGTTGGTAGGAGTATAGACTAGTATAACCACTATGGAAATCAGCGTGGAGACTTCTCAAAAAACTAGGATTAGAAGTCTCATTCAACCTAGCTATTTCTCTTCTGGGTATCGGTATCTTTTTAAAAGAACTGAAACATCATACCATAGAGATATATGTGCACCTATGTTTTTAGTAGCACAATTTGTTATAGCCAAATCTTAGAGAAAACCCAAATGCCCATCACCTGACGAATGGGCCAAAACAATGTGATATTTTTATACAGTGGCATATTACTCAGCTATAAAAAAAATAAGCCTGAGGATTTTATAGGTAAATGAGTGCAACTAGAGGCTATACATAAAAGAAATAAATCAAACCTACATGTGTAAATATCGTATTGTCTCCCTAATGTAAGAACCTAAAAGATTAAGTAGAATCTGCAAGGTATAATAGATATAGTAAAATGGAAAGAAACTGAATATAAGGAATAAACAGTTGAGATGAGGGGAAGGAGAAAAGATAGAAAAAAAGGCATGAGTGGAGCTGGGGAGATGGCTCCGAGGCACAAGTGCCTGCTGGGCAAGTGC
>PVJA010054701.1:0-11225 GCA_004027025.1 Myocastor coypus
AAGGTCGTGAGTTCGAACCCTGGTCCCACAAAAAAAAAAAAAAAAAAAAAAAAAAAAAAGAAGGCCAGGGAGATAGGTAAGTAGAATAAGCGCTTTCCTGGCAAGAGCAGGGTCCTGAGTTCAATCCCTGGTACTGCAATAGATAGATAGATAGATAGATAGATAGATAGATAGATAGATAGATAGATAAAATCAGTCTCGAATCACTGCAAAAGCTTACATGATTGCTAAAACTTGTTATTTTTTTTCAGGTGATATCGAGATTATCAAATAAATCTACAGTCTCACAGGTATGTTTTTTTTTTAAATAGGAAACTAACAATGTTTATTAGGTGGCATATTGGTATCTATTAAAATGTTCAATTAGAAAATGTGTCATGTGCACACCCTGTGCTCTGTATCACTATTGTGAGGACAATATGCAATGTGTCAGTTATTGCAAATGTACTACTAATGTGTTGTGAAACTATATTGATATTTCTTATTAAAAGTAGTAAAAATAATTTTTAAAAATGTTGCTGAGATTACCATATTATACACATGGTAAAAGTAATATAAACACTAATCGTTCCTTTCAATGAACTAATAAAAATTAGTAGTATAGTTATCTTAGCATTCTATTTCTTTTTTCTCCTTTTCTCCATTTCGGTTATTCTTTCTTTTTAAGCAGTTTCTTTCCTTTCACAATATCTATTACACATTTTGTGTCTTACTTACTCTTTTGAGTTCTCACACTAGGGAAACAATGCAGGGTTTGCACACTGGAGTCTGCTTTATTTCAGTTTTGAATATGGACTCTGGTTGCAGCCATTTACCAATAAAAGCTTCCGTTTATCATTTTTTTATAGCTAAGTAATACTTCATTGTATAAAACAACCACATCTTTGTGTGGTATGTTGAGGTCCTTTGAGTTGTTTCCAAGATTCACTTATTATTAATTGTGTTGCTATAAATATGATCATGGATATATCGGTGCAGTGTGATGTTTTCAGTTCTTCTGGAAAAATACCAACATGGAAATTGTTGGGTTAAATGGGACTTTTAGGCCTAGTTTTTTGAGGAATCTGCACACTGATTTCCATAGTGACCGAACCAGTCTACATTCCCACCAACAGTGGAGGTTTCTTTTTCTCCACATCCCTGCTAACCTTTGTTTTTGGCTAATTTCTCAATGACAACCATTCTTTCCAGGGTGAGATGAAGTCTCATTGTTGTTTTAATGATCACTTCTTGGATGACCAGTAATGTTAAACACTTATTTGCCATTTGTATTTCTTCATCTGAAAAGTCTGCATTCATCTCAGTTGCCGTTTCTTAGCACCTTTGAGTTTGTGGAGTCTTTTCCAAATCCTTTATAGGTTCTAGATAGAAGTCCTTTTTCTGAGGATCACTTAGCTATAATTGTTTCCCAATTCATGGGTTTTCTTTTTACTCTGTGGGTATTTTCTTGTGACCTGCAGGAACTTTTCAAAAAAAGTTGAGAACCCAATCACTGATTCTTTGAAGCATTTCTTGTGTAGTTCGGTATTTGTTTATGAAAGCTTTACCTACCCCTGTATCTTCAAAATTTCTACCTACTCTTTTCTCCAGAGGACTTAGTGTTTCAGTTTTAATATTTAAGTCTTTGATGCATTTTGATTGTAGTTTAGTCCATGGTGATAGACATGGGTCTAATTTTAACCTTCAGCATGCGGAAAGCCAGCTTTTCTACTACCATTTATTAAAGAGGCTATCTCCCTTCCAGTGAACATGTTTGACCCCTTTTTCAAAGCTAAAGTGCATTTGCAGATGTGTCTCCATCTTCTCTTTTGTTCCAATAATCCTCAAGGTTGTAGTACTTCACAGCACCACACTGAGTTTCCCACAGTACCCTTGTAGGATAATTTCAAATCAGGGATAATGATGCCTCCTGCCTTGCCTTTTTAACTCAGGATTGGCTTTGCTATTCTAGCTCTCTTCTGGTTCCAGATGAATTTTAAGAATATTCTCTCTACATCTCTGAGGTATATTATTGGTATTTTTTATCAGGATTGTATTAATTCTGTATAACAGTTTTGGGAGTATAAACATTTTCACAACATTGGTTCTTCTTATCCATGATCAAGGAATATCTTTTGATTTTCTGAAATCCTCTTCAATCTTTTTTTCAGAGTACTGTAATTTTCAATATATAGGTCTTTTGCTTTGCTAGATTGATTCCTAATTGGCATTTTTTAGGAAGAAAATTATGTAACTAAACTTTGTTTTTGTTTTTTGTTTTTTATTGTTTAAATTTAAAATGGGTTATATTACATATTTTCATCATCAGATCAGTTTAGATTAATACATATAGGTATATAAGATTGATCAAACAATCACGGCCATTGCTTGGCCATTTTGCTTTCTGTGAAAGCCTGAGAGAATGTTTTTCTCTGGGTGACTCTCCTTAGACGCACCACAGTTCATTCATCCCTTTCCTCTGAGGTCCCATAATCTCCTTGACCAGGAAATTTGGGACACCTCTGAGTTATAGGATATTTCAGCACAGGTTCCCTTATATCCTGGGTCTTTATTGACCTTAAAGGGCTAGGGCCAAACTTTGATGTAGAGTCTTGCTAGGTAGCTCACACTCATAGTGATCCTCACTGTTACAGTAACTTTTCAGAGCCACGAGCTTAGTTTTTGCTGCCTTCTCACCCCCTGCTCCCCTATCAGCACTTCAACTGTCTTTCTTATCTTTCTTCTTATTAGCTAACAACATTGACTAACCCAGCCTGAAGTTCCAGTGGTCTTAGAAGGAAGGAGTTTTGGCAAAGCTTGTTTTTCTCTCCCTATCCCAAGACACTTCAAAGGCATCCGACTGGGTTGGTTACTCTACTTCTTGTTAGTGACTTAGGAGTACAAGAAGAGGAAGAAGCAGAGGAGCTGAGAATGCTTCATATCTTTCTCTACCTACGTGACTCAAAATAAAAAGACTTCTTAAAGGACAAGAAGATTTTGCAGCCTTACTTCTATTTTGTAAAGTTAACAGGATTTTGCAGAGTGACTTCTATTTTGTAAAGTTCTACTAAAGGTCTTGGAATTTTAGAGAACAAAACCCTTCACTGGAATTGAAAATATCTTTTTTTTATTTTATTTATTTTTTTCTTGTTTCAGAACCTTTGTTTGTTTATTCACTCATTTTTATGGCCGGCTCAGCCCGCCCCGAGGGCAGGGCTGGTGCAGCATGTGGTGTCCGGGATAGAACCGCAGTCCCTGAAGCTGCCCAAGCTTTCCCAAGCAGGAGCTTTAGACCACTGAGCCATCCCACCGGGCCCCAAAAATACCTTTATTCTTTAGAACATACCATCATATATTTCATGAGGCTAGCTGACTAAAATCTGTAAACAAACCCTCTAAAATGCACCTTTCACACAGCTTTCCCATTGGGACAGCTTAAACGATGGAGTTAAGGGTCAAGGGCTAAAATCAGGAGGACAGAGAGGGTGAACTTTAAGATTTGAAGTGGGAGAATTTTTTATTTCCTGAAAAACTAACAGCAAAGTCTGCAAAGACATCAGTTTCAGCGAAATCCTCTAAGGAATTTGACTTTTCTTGATGGGACCTCCAGCATGAATGCTATATATCTTCACAAGTCTTTGCAATATATACTAATCTTCATTATCCTCTAATCTAGGCAGAGCCAAAGGGAAATGGAAGCATCAACAAGAGACTCCCATCCATTGTAGAAGATGAAGAAGAGGAAGAGGAAGGGGAAGAAGACGAAACTGCCTCACTATCTCCCATCTACACCAGGCGATCCTCCTCCTCACGCAGCAAGAAGGTTGGAAACAATAAAAGCTACCTAGGATTAAGCTTAAAGCAGCTGGCCTCAGGAACAATGCCATTCCACTCACCCATGAGAGTCTCCAGTTCAAATTCCCCCAAAACCAAGCAGGAGACTGACCCTCCTAACCACAATAAAAAGAGAGAGAAGAACTTGAAATTGCAACTTTCCATTTTGAATACTGCTGGACCTCCAGACCTCAGTCCAAGGTAGGGGCTTCTGTTGTCTAACTCTTTCCCAGGTGAGAGTAACCTTAATACCGACTAGTACATATGCAGTAAGTTACCCAGTCATTGGGGCCTTTCTACTACACAAGTTCACGGCCTGGATTCTTTAGTTTCCCTGAATTTGATGTGTAATATTGTGAGTATTTGTGCAGGTGTGTGAATGGTAGGGGGACAAACGGTTTTTAGTAATATTTTCAAAAGCGTACACTCCTTTTGTCCTCTCTTTAGATTCCTTTGACTGCACTTATTAACTATATTATTCTACATTGTGATTTTTTTTATGTATTTGGTACAGGGTCTACAGGGTCTCACTCAGTGGTGCTCAACCTTTCTAGTGCCATGACCCCGCAATACAGTTCCTCGTGTTGCAGTGACCCCACACCAAAAAATAATTTTGGTAGATACTTCAAAACTGTAATTCCAAATAAATGACATTTTCTGATGGCTTTAGGCGACCCCTGTGTTTTGGTCGTTCGACCCCCACTGGGGTCGCGACCGACAGGTTGAGAACCACTGCACTAAGTAGACCAGACTCATAGTGATTCTCCTGTTTTCAGCCTCAGAAGTGCTAGGGTTACAGGAGCACATCATCACATCTAGTCTCAATCACCTTCTCATTGCGCCCTGGGGGCGGGGCTAGCACAGCATGGCATGCTGGGAATCGAACCCCAGACACTGCTCTAAACTGTGATCTTAAATTTGTAAACTTATAATCGAAGTTAAAAGAGATGACGTCCATTGATGTTATTCCACTAATGCGTCATCTTACCAAAAGTTTTAGGGAGCAACAAGCTGAAACTATGAAGTAAATGAGGAGCTGGGTTTCACTTTCTGTTCTATTCGCCTTATTATTTTATGTAGCTGAAGTTTATTTTTATTTCTTCTTTCTTCAATAAGTACCAGGGCCATTTATTTTTTTGTTTTTATGGTGCTGGGGATCGAACGCAGGACCTTGGCATGCAAGGCAAGAGCTCTACCACTGGGCCACATAAATGAGTTTGATTTTTAATTAAAAGCAAAATTACTTTAGAAATTTAGAATTATCCCTATGTCATAGACTAATATTTCAGAAATATTAAATACTGAAAGCTGGGCTCAAACTTGTTTCTCTACCCATCAACTAAGTGATATTTGTGATATAAATGAGTCACTTAAAGAACACAAATTATCCATTAAGAGAAAATGTTAAACGAAAGAAGCATAATAGTTTTACTGGTACATGAATGAATGTTAAACATTCAGAAATTCACTTGAGAATGATTAATTTAGGCTGGCAAGGTAGCTCAGGTGGCCCCGGTGGGATGGCTCAGTGGTCTAAAGCAACTGCTTGGGAAAGCTTGGGTGGCTGCAGGGACTGCAGTTCAATCCCCGGCACCACATGCTGTGCCAGCCCTGCCCTCAGGGTAGGCTGAGCTGGCCATAAAAATGAGTGAATAAACAAACAAAGGTTCTGAAACAAGAAAAATAAATAGATAGATAGATAGATGATAGATAGATAGATAGATAGATAGATAGATAGATAGATAGATAGATACAGAATTTAAAAAAAAAAAAAAAAAGATAGCTCAGTGGTCTAGAGCACCTGCTTAGGCAAGCTTAGGCAACTGCAGGGACCACAGTTTGATCCCCCAGCACCACATGTTGCGCCAGCCCCACCCCCAGGGCAGGCTAAGTCACCATAACATAAATAAATAAAAAATAAAAAGTTAGAATGGTTAATTTGAAAACAGTGCTTAACTCTTCTGGTTCTTAAATTTTTACAAAAATAAACAGTAATGAATTTTAAATACAAGGCATGTATATCAGATATGCAAAAATATCTGCATATAATGTGAGCTTACATTTGCTTCTAAAAGGTATACCTTTCCCTACATACAGAAAGATTTTGAGAACATATGCCAAGATGTTCACAACAGTGATAATTTACAGACAACTTTTCATTTTCTGTTTTTTGTAGTAGAACCATGCTACCCAATATGGTAACCGGTTGGCTTAGAAGATGATGGGTGCCTGAAATGTTGTTAGTGTAAATTAAGATGTTCTCTAATTATAAAATGCACTGTGGATTTTAAAGAATTAGTTTTTAAGAGGGAATTTATTTCACTAGCAGCAAAACTTAATATAAAAATTAGAAATTTTTTGCAGAAACCTTTTTGAAGTCTTCTAAACATAACTAGCACCCATGATTGTAAGTATACAGCCAACTGGTGTCCTCTCTTTTAAATAGAATTGTTGATGGGATTGAAGATGGAAATAGCAGTGAAGAGAGTCAGACTTTCGATTTTGGCTCTGAACGAGTGAGGCCAGAAGCCAGGATTTCCCCGCCCCTTGGAGGTAGGTTCTTCAGCCTTCTGTTTTGACATGATGTTTCTTTTGAGCTTGTGATGTTCCTTTTGTTTTGTTTTGTTTTGTTTTGTTTTGTTAACTTTTGCATTTAGTTTTAAGTTTTATTTTTTTTATTTATTTTTTATTTTTTTATTTATTATTTTTATTCTTGTTTCAGAACCTTTGTTTATTCACTCATTTTTATGGCCGTCTCAGCCCACCCCAAGGTCAGGGATGGTGCAGCATGTGGTGCCGGGGATCGAACCGCAGTCTCTGAAGCCGCCCAAGCTTCCCCAAGCAGGGGCTTTAGACCACTGAGACATCCCGCCAGGCCCCTTTAAGTTTTATTTTAAAGTGAAAAAATAAAAATAAGAACACAACAGGGGCCCGGCGGGATGGCTCAGTGGTCTAAAGCGCCTGCTTGGGAAAGCTTGGGTGGCTTCAGCGACTGCGGTTCGATCCCCAGCACCACATGCTGCACCAGCCCTGCCCTTGGGACAGGCTGAGCCGACCATAAAAATGAGTGAATAAACAAATAAAGGTTCTGAAACAAGAAAAATAAATAAATAAATAAATAAATAAATAAATATGGAGCTGGGGAGATGGCTCCAAGGCACAAGTGCCTGCTGGGCAAGTGCAAGGTCGTGAGTTTGAACCCCAGTCCCACCAAAAAAAAAAAAAAGAAAAAAAGAAAAGAAAAAAATAAATAAATAAATAAAATAAAAAATTATTTAAAAAAATAAGAACACAACAGTTTCAAAACAGGAGAGTAGGAGAGTTACAATAATTAATACAGTGTATATTGTCTTTGTAGCATTTATTCAAGGTACAAGATACAGGCATGATATATTATTCAAATAATATTAGTACAAGCATTACAGAGAACTAAGATAAACTAGCTCTACAGCTACAAGTAAGTTAACTATCTTGTGTATATATATATATTTGTGTGTGTGTGTGTGTGGTTTTTCATTTTTTTTCCTTTCTCCTTTTTCCCATCACAGTTTGTCTTTTCTTCTGAACAGGCTCTTCCCAATTCACAATAGTCCATTTTAGATTTTATTTATTTGTTCACTTTCTCACCCTAGTAAGGCAATGTGATGTTTACACATATTGGTCTCATTTATTTCAGCTGTAATGTTCATTTTGGCAAGTTCTTTTTTACTTTATTGCTGTTGGAATTTTCTCCCAGAAATAGAACTCCACCAATGCTGTTGAGTAATTTGATGCAAGTCTGTGCCACTTTGAAATTATTGAGAAATTATTTATTGTTGTGCCCTCGTCCACACGACATGCCTTCCCACTTATCAAACAAGGTTCATTGTGAACCAGTGGAGTCAAATTACTCCTATTCATAGATAGTGCCTATGATTTTGCATCTTAATTTGAGACTAATTTACAAAAATAGTATCTAAAGGTAATACATTTTAAGAATAGGGTTTAACAAGTTTATTGGGTGAAAGCTTATGAAATTAGACAACTTCAGAATAATGTTAACATGTTAAAAATGATAGAGACCTGCCGGGTGTTGTGGCTCACGCCTGTAATCCCAGCACTTGGGAGGCTGAGGCAGGAGGATCAGTGCGAGTTCGAGACCAGCCTGGGCTACAAAAGTGAGCTCAAGGCCAGCCTGAACTGCATAGGGAGACCCTGTCTCAAAAAGGCAAAAAAAAAAAAAAAAAGATAGAGACCTAAAGGAAATGTTATCCTTAATGATACTGAACTAATGTAGATACCCTATATCAAGCCCAGAAGCCCCCAACCCTTTGGCTCAATCCTGAATTTATGGCCTATTAAAAAAAGAATTTGTCGGGCCCGGCGGGATGGCTCAGTGGTCTAAAGCGCCTGCTTGGGGAAGCTTGGGTGGCTTCAGGGACCGCGGTTCGATCCCCGGCACCACATGCTGTGCCAGTCCTGCCCTTGGGGCAGGCTGAGCCAGCCATAAAAAAAAAAAAAAAATGAGTGAATAAACAAACAGAGGTTCTGAAACAAGAATAAAAATAATAAATTAAAAAAAAAAAAAAGGTTCTTTAAAAAAAAAAAAAGAATTTGTCAACATAATTCAGGATAGAATTGACAAACCTTAAAGACACATCTGTAGTTGATGAGGAAAAAATACAAACAAGCATTAAATAGGCAGAGCTAACACAAAATGATTACCCCTAAGCTACCCAACACAAAATGGACAATTCACTACCCACTTTCATCTCCCATCTACCCAAATTTGGGATCCTCAAGTAAGAACTTTCTGCTAATTAGCAAATCTCAGCATGGATAAAACCACACTGCAGAAAGACACTTGAATTTATAATCTGTTCTTGGGGGAGGATAGGTCCCCCTCCTTTAATAGCATACCCGTATTTCATCTTGGTCACAATCTTTCTACCACCTGTTAGTTTCTGAGGAAGCTGAAGGGCTCTTGGGAGAATTCTTGAGAAACAGGGAAGAAAGACTACCAGAGGAAAAGGAATGCAACCTTGGTCCATTAATTCAATTGAATTACACATATTAATGTTACTGTGCTGTCAAAGAAATCCTATCATAGTCAACCTGATATATTTGCCACGGAAAGCCAGTGGCAGATTGAAACCATAGGATTTCTTTTTTTGTTCGTCTGCAGAAATGCACAAAGCCTCACCATGACCCTGCATGGATTTCTGTTTCTGTGGCTCTCCTAGCTTCCTCCTTTCCCTTGCCCCACCCCCTATCCTTATCTTCATCCATTCAAGCAACAAAGGTGTCCTTTACTCTGTTTCCTAAATATCCCAGTTCGGCAGATGGCCATGCTTCTGCCCTTACTGCCTCTGCTTTTTTTTTTTTTTTTTTGCTATATCCATTCTGCCTCTTTCCTTTGTTGCTACCAAAGGCTCCTTTCTGGTCTCACACTGTACTCTGTACATGGTGAATGCATTTTGTCTGCTCTTCCTACCTCTAGGCTTAAAGCTCTGAAATGGTTTCCTAGTGCCCCTAGTGTGAAGCGCAGACCTCTTGCACAGGTATTTTGAAGTATATCTATTCCCTGCCAGAATCTAAGCTCTATGCAGCTCACCTATATTTTCTGTATTTATTGATGTCTCCTATGAAGGAGTGTTGGCCAATTGTGTATAACCTACAACCATTTATTCAATGATTAGGTTACCTCTGCAAAATATCTCTGTGAAAAAAGCTTTTATTGCCCTGCTTCGTACTGTTCTGAGTGACTCTTTCAACCCCAGCAAGTTTTTCTACTCCTAATTGACGAGAATTACTATGATCAGAGAGAAAAAGAGAGGGAAATCGATCCTGTCAAAGCTTTCCTGCTCTAGCTAGCACTGATTCATCTGTACTTTTTGTTCTGGACAGAAATAAATGTACTTGGAAGGGTAAGGTCAAGAGAAAGAAAAGTAGAAAAGAAAAACTAGGAAATGGGAGAGATTACCTCTTAGAGTGACACAAGAGGATACAGGAAGCATGCAGCAGATGAAATAGATTTGGAGACAATGTTCCCATTGGTATAGGAATTAATGTTTATACAGGAAAGTGGCAAAGGAAAGAACATCCTTCTTCTGTGGCGTGAGTACTGACCGTGTTAACAATTTTAGAGAATTGTCAGACAAAAGAAAAATGTGCCATTTCAGTATGCGGTGTTGACTATGTTTAGGAGAACAGGAGATTTGCCATAGGTAAATCCAATCAAGGCCACCACCGAGAGGTGGGCCTGGTTCCAATGCTTGTATCAGGCACCATCCGGAGAAGTGCATGATTCTAGACACAAAACTACAATGCACAGACATTATGAAAAGGTCAAGGTGACAACTCAGGCTTCCTTTGATACTTCAGTTGCCTTCAATTCTCAAATATGAAATTTAGTCCTAAACAACTCATTCTGTGTGTGTCACTTTTCAGACCCAGAGATTGGAACTGCTGTTCTCTTCATCAAAGCGGAGGAGACCAAGCAGCAGATAAACAAACTCAACAGTGAGGTACGGACGTCCATCTTTGGTCACACTGGTGTGGTAAGAGGAGATATAAATCCCAGTTACTGGCAGTGTGGTAAGATGTAGAAGTTATAGGCATGTGTTTCCCCATTTGCCCACCGAAGTTGAACTCCTACTCAGCCCTTCAGTGACTTTCGTGACCTCTGACAAGTCCCTTGTCCCTGACTGCTATGTCCCTAAGCACAAGAAAGAGGTTGCAATAATGCTGGACCTTGGTTCCACTGCAAAAGAAAATGATAAAATTTAGGTAAATCACTTAACATAAAAAGTACTAAAGAAATTATAACTATGAAAATATCATAAGTGCAAAGATATTTTAATCGACACTTTTCTAATTTTGTGTCATTTGATTTTAACTGATTTAAGGTAAGATCATTAGCTCAAAGAAAAATGCACTTTCTTGGGCCCAGCAGGATGGCTCAGTGGTCTAAAGCGCCTGCCGGGCGTGGTGGCTCACGCCTGTAATCCCAGCACTTGGGAGGCTGAGGCAGGAGGATCGTTGTGAGTTCGAGACCAGCCTGGGCTACAAAAGTGAGCTCAAAGCCAGCCTGAGCTGCACAGTGAGACCCTGTCTCAAAAAGACAAAAAAAAAAAAAAAAAAGAAAGCTTAGGCGGCTGCAGGCACCACATGCTGTGCCAGCCCTGCCCTCAGGGCGGGCTGAGCCGACCATGAAAATAAATAAACAGGGGCTGGGGAGATAGCTCCGAGGCACAAGTGCCTGCTGGGCAAGTGCAAGGTCGTGAGTTCGAACCCTGGTCCCACAAAAATAAATAAATAAATAAATAAATAAACAAAAGTTCTGAAACAAGAAAAAATAAATAAATAAATGAAATTTTAAAAAAGAAAAGAAAAACGTACTTTTTTTTTTTTTTTTTTTTTTTTTTTTTTTG
>PVJA010054702.1:0-11476 GCA_004027025.1 Myocastor coypus
CACGCCCAGCTTTCTTTCTTTTTTCTAATGGATGATCAACCACTAAATTGCTTTTTCTTAAATGATATATAATGTTCACTTCACTTGTATTATTTGTTTCTCTTTAACTAACTGTGGTGTTTTTGCATGACAATATAATTTATAAGTTACATTTGAACACTAAAAAATGTTATATTTGAATATTTAAAAAGTACAGCTCTATATGAATAACAGTTTATATTATTATCATATAGAATATAACAAGATTATTATACATTACTAATTTTGAGGATAGATGAATAACATTGTTAGGTAAGAAATATACTTCAAATGAACATTTTATTTTTTATTGTATTTTATTTTTTACATTATGGCTTGCTCAGCCTACCCTAAGGGTTGGACTGGCACAGCATACGGTGCTAGGGACTGCACTGTGGCCCCTGCAGTTGCCTAAGCAGGTGCTTTAGACCACTGAGGTATCTTGCTGGCCCCTTGAAATGAATATTTTTTTAAATTAGCCTTTGCAATGTAATACACTGTTTGCAATGTACAAAACTGTACAAAGTATACAGTGTAAATTCCTATAAACCAAATGGACAATGTGTTCCTTTATAAGTTGCATTTTTAGAATGAGTTTGAAGTTGTATGGTGATACCATGGTAGGAGATTCTACTTTTAAGTTGTTAATTGGAAAATGATAAACAAACATAGATCTGTGGATATAACCAAGTTTAATCCATTGAGGTTGACTCTAATTACTTTAAATGAAAGTATCAGTGATTTTACCCAGCACATTTTGGAGAATTACTTTGATTGTCATTGTTAGACCTATAGCTTTACAAGACCACATGCTTGTTTAACTTTTAAAACAGCATTTTGCACCCTACATGTGAAGAAAAATTCCAAGTAAATAAGACTGTACATAAATTTGTTACTTTTAAAGAACGTAAAAATAAAAGTTGAGTTATTTGACCAGGAAAACTTTCGAAAATTAGAAACTAAATAATACTAAATTATTTTAATATTGAAATAACTGTTCATGTGTTGCACATGTAGAAATTTATAAAGACATAGGTTCTACTAATTTGCTAAAAGGTACTGAGTGAGCATGCGAATATTATAAAATTTAGCATTCAGAAATTTAAGTACTTAAAATTTAACTTTCATTAAAAATTAATTTCTCTGTGAATAAAATATAGGAGGAGACATTTTTTAAAATCATATTCCAGTAACCTCACAAGAGCTAAATCTTGAAAACAGGTAGAATAACTAAGAAGCAAAATTTCTGTTTCCATTTATAGTAAATAAGGAAAACTGTAAAAGCAATCAATAATGCTATTAGAATTGCTTTAAATATTCATAGAACCATCAAAATTACCTTGTAATAGCACATTTTGTCACTTTCTCTTAGAAAATATTTTATTTTACCTTGTCAATCCCAGTGGGAAGTATGAGGAACCCCCACCCCCAAGTTTCCGTACACCCAAAGTGCTAGCTGGAAAGTGTAACTTCAAGAAATAGCTTCTTGTTTCTATTCAAGAAACAATATTGTTCTTTTTTCTGAAACTATCAGTTACCTAACAAAAATAATATCAAAGAAGCTTAAAACTACTAAACATGACTCTATACTTCTTCTATGGCTCCTCATCCTTTATGTCTTCTTCCTCCCTTGACATCTTTTTTATGGCTGATTTATTATCATCTGCATTCTCCATGTCTCTGTACCGCTCTCTGTTGTCTCTTTTCTTCTTCCTCTCTCTCTCTCTCTCTCTCTCTCTCTCTCTATATATATATATATATATATATATATATATATATATATATATATATATCAAACCCAAGGTTTTTATACTGAGAAAATTCCAGACTTTTTTCTTTTTTAAGATTAATTTTGAGACAATATGTCACAAGTTTCTAAATTCTCCACAAAAGACAGAAACTTGACATTATTTCTCAGCTTCCCAGAATCCTAGAATTACAGCCAGTGTGCCACTATACCCCACTTGATTCTTTTCCCATATTTTGAACAGATATTATCTTTTTGAACATTGCATTTATTTCTTTTCTTCAAAATTATTAATTGTTTCACCATTGAAACTCACTGCTCTTCCAGGCTCATGACTTAAGTGCTCACATATATAAAAATCATGCTTTCTTCTTAAGGTTGTGGTTCAGGATTTAGACTGTGTCCTTTTCACAGAATAATGACATCTCATATTGATATTGATATTGTGATATATATACAGGGAGAACAGAAATCTAAGTTTCTAAAATAAGATGGTATTACTTGTTAAATGAGTGAATAGCAAAATAAATGAAAATCTATCAGGATATATATATATATATATATATATATATATATATATATATATATTCAAACAGATTAAGTTCCAAGGACTTTCAGTTAAATATGGAAATAGATACATACAGCTAATCTCCCCTTGGAAATCATTTCAAAATAAAAAATAAAAGAATGGATATGGAACCAGTAAAACATGCAAAAAAATAAAAAGCAAAGAAATAGCAAAAGATAATAGCCATAAAAATAAAATTTTGAAAGTAAAACATGGATAAAGATGTTATAGAAATGAAAATGTTATACTGTAAGAATACTTTTAATGAAGATAGAAAAAGAATAGCATTTTATGATAAATCCTGTGATAGCTTCAACACATACAAAAGTATATTTAAAAGGATATAGGCTGGCAAGATAGCTCAGCACACTAAAGTGCCTGCTTTGGCAAGCTTAGGCAAGTACAAAGACGGTGGTTTCATACCTGGAGCCACAAGTGATGACAGGCCTGCCCCCAGGGTGGTCTAAGTTGGTCCAAGTTCAGGCATAGTGGTGCATGCCTGCAATCCCAACACTGGGGAGGCTGAAAAGAGAATCAGCATGAGTCTGAGCTGCATAATGAGACCCGGGAACAACCAAATACATTGAAAAATTGACAAAGGTAAGTTACTACTCAGCCTACAATATATTTAATATAGTAGAACACAGAAGATTTTGAAACAAGTGCCTATAATGCCAAGTACAAGCAAAGGGAGGTAACAAAAATATAGAAAAAACTAGGAGCAGTGTTATGTGTATAATGCTACACATGGTATCTGCTCTATACAATTGAACTAGAAATTAAAGCTGCAAGAAATGGTGAAAAAAAGTACAGAAAGAGTGACGAGGAAAAAGAAAAATGATTGACCTTAGGTAAACGTCTACATTTGTCTCCTTTCTAAACTTCAGTACTTCTATGTGTGCAGTAAGCACAGCTCCACAGGCAGGAGGCTGCGCATTCCTGTCAGAAGAGTTTTACAGGTTGCATCTCTTTTTCTGTCCCTCACTTCATCTCCCATTTCTTTTCTGCCACGCCACCAGCAGCTCCCCTCCACCCTGTACCTCTGACAAGCTGTCCTTCTTTCATGCTATCTGACCCTGAACTGAAATGTGAACCAAAATAATTTCTCCTTTCTTAAATTGCAGGTGTTTGTTATTATTTTGAAGTAAGGGGAACATGACTAATATGATGTTCTCTATCTCCTTGATCCTTCTCAGTATCATGGGAATGTGAAATTGACCAAGAGTAGATTCCTACACAAAATGAAAATAACACCTCAGGAATAGTAGATACCTTCCACCAACTACTACAAGATTGATTCTGTAGAAAGAAAAAGTAATTCTACTGGCAGAAATATTAGGTTGCTGCCATTGATTTCAACTTATTAGAGAAGATACCAGTTTGTACCTGTCTGTTCAATGTAGTCATTTTGTGACTGATGATCCAACGCCAGAAATTCATGTATGCTTCCAAGCTTTTGCTAATATTCCATTGTCTTCATAGTGCTTTTGCTATGGAAAAAGAAAGAAAGAATGTTCTTTCTTTCCATGGTGTGAAGCATACAGCATTCAGCAGAGTAAGGAAATGTTTTCTCGGTTCCTTTGTTCTTGTTGCTGGGACAAAATATCTGATACCCAAAGTTAAGGGAGCAGAGGATTATTTAGCACAATAGAAGAGCAAACCTCTCTGACTTCCTTATATTGAGTTCAGGCCTCTGGCCCAGGGTGGGTGTAGTGCTCACATTCATAATCTCAGCACTTGATCATGAATGGATTACAACTCTAGAAAGTGCCTCAATGTTTGCATGAAACTACTGGGGGGCAACTAGACACAAACTGTATCACTCTTCCCCTGGGCCCCACAGACTCATGTACAGTCATTTTAGTCTATCTCTAAGAGTTTCCAAAGCCCTAACATTTTCAGAATTGCTATAAAGCCCAAGTCTCCTCCAAGACCTAAGGCAAACACTTAGCTATGAGCCCCTATACAAATGAAAACGTAAATTTTTCTGACATTGAGTGACAGATGAAAAGCATTACCATTCCAAAAGGCACACACAGGACACATAGCACTGGAACAAAAGCAAGTCCTATAGTTCCATGTGGTACATTCGAAGCAATCTGTGGAAAGTTGTGAACTCTACATGATTCCGCCTCTGTGAGACTTTTAGTGGTAGCTACTACCTCTCCCCTTTTAGGTGTTACTTGCTCTCTCCTTGTAACTTGCCTTAGATGAATCTCATTCCTGAATTTTCCAAATTTCTGGGGCTCTCACTCCATGTTAGGCTTCTCACTTTCTGCATCACATACTACCCTCTTAAGGGCACACTGCTGTGCCTCTCAGGCCCTCTAAATCTATCTGGAAACCTTTTAAAGGTCAGAACTCTTACATTCTGCATGCACCTACAATGTATGCCAAAAATGATGCCAAAGTCTGCTGCCAGTTGGAGCACTAGCCAAGCTTTCCCCTCTCTCTTTGTTATAGGGGTCGAGTACCCAGACTGCTGATAATTCCGACTCTTACTCTGAGGAACAAATTCTCTATGCCACTACAATTCTGCAATCTCGAGTAGCTTGTGCCTCCATGCTGGAAGGTGGCACTATATGACTTTCTCCTCAAAGCAGTTTTAAAGGGTGGAGACTGCTACCTCTTGATATGCCCTGAAGCCATCTTTTATATTCACCTTTGTCTTCTCTGTAATGTAGATCTCCTCAGCTCTGTCTTTGCAGTCCACAACTTTATTAGTACTTCTTTTTGGGAAAAATCACATTTTAAATCATGCCACTCTGTCCTTCGCTCTTGAGTTTCAATGTAAATCTGACAAAAGCCCCTAACAATAGCCATATCACTGCTTCAACATTCTACTGCCTTGAAATTTCTTTTGCAAGATTAAACATTCTGCTGCACTTAATCTCAGTCTCAGGTAGTCTCTGGACATGAGGAAAAATGCAAACAAAGTTTCTGCCAAATCATATCACACATTGTCTGGAGTCCAGCCCTTTCCAGAAGAAACTTGCCCAGTCTGGTCTTTACAGGCACCATTTCTACAAGGTTAGTACAAGGTTCAGTCCATACTTGGCTGGCTACAAGGCAGAGTGATAGATGCCAGAGAGGCAGCTGTTCTTGGTGCAGAAGACAACAAATTTCAAAAGAGAGGAGGAATGGCTGTAGTATTTACAAAGCTTCTCTTGCTTCTGTATATTGTATTCAGGCTATCTGTCCCAGGGTGTGTGTAATGCTCAGTCCCATAATCCAAGCATTGGATCATGACTTAATCACAAAGTCTAAAAGCAACCTCAATGACTGCAAGAAACTTGAAGGACAACTAGCCACAAATAATAACATATGTCTATAACAAATCTCATTTTAATGCAATTGTAACTCCATTTAAGGAAACTACAAGCATGGTGAGAAGAGTAGGTTGGTAAGACATGCTCTAGAAAACTATTAAACTGGTACAAGCTATGTTTGTAGGGCTGTATAAATAGACCAAAGACAGAGAGAAACTTCATAAACCTTTACTCCAGATAATCCAGAATACCTTGAGGCAATAGTCTCCATACCTGTAGATACACTTAATCCTTTAGAATTGGTACAAGGGTTCACCAAGTCCTCAAATAACTTTTCCACCGGAACAGGAGAAATGCATCAGGGATAAGGCAGAGCATGTCACAGTTTTGATTAATAATGGTAAATAGCTCAAGCATAAGCAAGCATACACAAATGGATAAAAATATTATTCTAGCCTAAAGAAGTGTTGATGATTGGGTTGAGTGCAAAATAAAAGCAGCAATTTGATGAGTATTTCCTAAGCTAAAGCAATGAGTGCTGGTTGATGGAGTTCTCTATGCATCACAGTTACTGGAATAGCTGCCCAACTCAGTCTAGTGGGTAGTGAAGGATGTGAATGCCTTGCCAGGGATGAAGTCTGTGAATGTAGTTTCCATCCTAACTCAGCGCAAGGGAGGCCTTGCACTAGAAGTGCTGAGGACTTTCTCTGCTGGAATCATACCCTGACTATTATACTAAACATACACACATACATGGCTGATTGTTCACAAATAAGTGTACAACACAAAAATATATCATCACTGTGAAGAAAGAATAGTAGGAATATGTAAACAGAGAAAAAGTACTATGGAGGGTTGTGTTTAGTTTCAGTTAAGTCACTTAAAATTATTTGTGATTGATAATGTATAATTTATTATAAATATATTTTGTATAAACTACTATTAAAACATCACTTATACCTAAAATCTTATAACTGATGAATTACAATTCATTATCAGAATCAAAATAGCTTTAAGTGTATTTCAACACATTTAAGTGATCATGTTAAGAAACTACAGTAAATACATATTGAGTGAATTAGTTACTTGCTTTTACTGGCATATTAAAAGCTGCCTTGTGGAGAATTTTTTCTGGTGTATTTAAATACTTAAACTTTACATTATATGAATATTATCTATTAAAATTAGGTCACTGTAGTTGTGATGATCACATTCTTATTCAATAATAGTGCATTTTATTTAAACAAATTTCCTTTTGGTGATTTTACTAAAAATCACATTCCAACAACTTACTTGATAAGAAATAGTATATGGATTAGAATGGGCTTGTGTTGTTAAATGAAAATCTTTAAAAAGTGAAACAATCTCAGTGGAATTAAAATCTGAATGAATAATTCACCAGGTGTTATTAGCAGATAAAATATGTGCATTGCAGTTGAAGGACATGGGATTTCTAATTGTTCACAGTAAAATTCCATTTGATTTCCTTACACTATATTTCTTCTTTGATCTCTCATCTTATGCAGTAGAGTATTAGTGATTTTTATTAATGGTAATGTTTTGTACTGAGGGGAATTAGATCTGAACTTCTGGGTTTTGCACATAACTACATAAAAGCATTGTTTCTAAGTTGCAACAGTTTTCTTTGTACAAGTGCTATTCTTAAAACAAGGTCAAAATAGTTAAGAGTATACCATTTGTTATTAAGAGATAGAATTTCTCTTAATAACAAAAATGACTTAAATTTCCTTAATCAAATAGAATCTATCATGTCTATTTATCTATCTTTTGTCTATTTGTCTGCCTTTTTGACCTCTAATATCTTCATAACATATGTCAATATTTCTAAAACTACATTGTGATGCAATTCTTGAAGAGTTGATAAATTCACAGGCTGTATAGCCATGATTATGACATAGTAAAAGTTACTTCATTTTTATTTTTGTGTTTTAATTTTTAGGACAGGGTTAATTTTTTTTAATGTATTTGGTTGTTACAGGGTCTCACTACACAGTTCAGACTCATGGTGATCCTCCTATTTTCACCTTCTACACCTGGACTCTGTGGCTGGTTCAGCCTGCCCAGGGGGCGGGGCCAGTGCAGCATGTGGTGTCCAGGATGGAATTGCTGTCCCTGCTCTTGACTAAGCTTACCTGTGAGGAGATTTAGTCCACTGAGCTTGCCAACACATTGCTTCAGTTTTAAAACAAGGTCTAGTTTAAGGAAACAGATCTTTAATTTAAATTATAAGATAATGTCTCTTGTAGTTGTTTTATGAGCCTTATGTATAACTATCTCAAAAGAAACTATCTTCACCGCATTAAAGGATATGGCAAGGTGCTTTTCTGAGATAGTGCTGAAAATCTTCTCTCTAATATGAATTATTGCCTAGGAAGAGTTTTATATATTTAAAATCTTAACAATGACATTAATATTAAATTTGCTGAAGGTAAATATTTTAATTTAAATTTTTCATCTTTTATATTCTTATGTTGTTATTTAGGATTATACATTTGTGGAAAATAGTGATTATGCCCATTGTGGTGAGTTGGTACTTATTGAGAACACATGTTAATTCCTTTTTTGTACATTTCTCCCTTCCATTCCCTCCCCCTCCCCTGTATCCTTTAGTCCCCCTCCCATTTATAAACTTGCTTTTTTGTATTATCACTTATTGTGCTTTTTAATACATTTGCTCTTTGGGTTTCCTCTATAAGATAATTGATGTCAAAACGTTACTCATCTATTTTACTTGTGGTCTCAAGGTGCATCCATTTTTATACAAATGATTCATAGTTGTCCTTCTATATGGCAAAGTAGTCTTTTTTGGGGAAGGGGTTCGAGCCAGAATTTATCCATTCATTCATTCATTCCTTTTTTATGTATTTGGTACAGGGTCTCACCATACAGCTCAGACTCGTAGTGATCCTCTTGTTTTCCACCTCCCCAGCATTGTGATTACAGGTGTCACCACACCCAGTCTCAGTGGCTGGGTCAGCACACCCCAGGGGTGGTGCCAGAGCAGTCCCTGCACTTGGCTAAGCATGCACTTAGTCCACTGAGCTATTTCGCTGGCCCAGCCAGAATTTCTTAGCCAAATCTTGTCTTTTTCTTTCTTTCTCTCTTTCCAATCTTTTGAATCAGAGTTTCACTATGCAGTTTAGCCTGGGCTGGAACTCACTTTATGGCCCAAGCCAGCCTCAAACTAACACCAATCTTCCTGCCAGCCTCCTGAGTGCTGGGGTTACAGGTGTGCGCCACCATTCCTGGCTAAATCTTGTCTTTTCCATAGGAGCAAATGCATAGCGTACCTGGCCTGTTCCTTCTCGAACATTTTGATCCTTGTTAAGCAGCTGCAGGGTTATTTCACATTACTCGTGTGTAGCCAGGTAAGAATTTGGATCAGCAGTTTTATTGTCAGAGAAGGAAGGTCCTTCAATGACAAGAGCACTGAGGCCAGAAGCTGAAGGTATGAGACTGCTGGGGTCATGTCACAAAGACAAGCATTCTCTGTCTGTTTTCTGTTAGCAGAGTAGTCTTAACATTCCATTAGCAATATACAAATTTCCCCTGTAGTCTCAACAGTATTTTTTACTATTTGATTTTTTTTTTTTTTTTTGTTTTGTCTTTTTGAGACAGGGTCTCGCTATGCAGTTGAGGCTGGCCTTGAGCTCACTTTTGTAGCCCAGGCTGGTCTCGAACTCACACCAATCCTCCTGCCTCAGCCTCCCAAGTGCTGGGATTACAGGCGTGCGCCACCACGCCCGGCTACTATTTGATATTTTAATAGCAGCCATTCTTCTAAAGTAAGGTGAAATCTCAGAATTATTTTAATTCCCCCCTCCCAGAACTGAGGATCGAACTCAGGGCCTTGCACTTGCTGGGCATGCATTTGTGCCCCTGAGCTATCTCACCAGTCCTGAGTTCTTTTAATTTGTATTCCAGAGGTTTTATCTATTTTATCTTCTAGCAAATTGTGTTAAGACTTATATTTCAATATTAGATTCCTGTTTATTTTTGTTTAATACATGATGAAATATATGGGTCCAAATTCAAAGTTTTGCATACTTATAAAGAGGTTTCCCAATTACATTTTTAAAAAGAGGCTATCTTTCTTCCAGCATGTATTTCTGTGTTCTTCGTCAAAGATCAGATATCTGGATGTGCCTGGGGTTGTTTCCTAGGTTTATTTTTGTACCAGTATCATGCTATTCTTAGTCACTATAACTTTGTAATGAAACTTGAAATCAGGGAATGTTATGTCTCCTTCCTTGATCTTGTTTCTCAAGACTGAATTTTGTCTTCTAGGTCTTATTTAATTCTATAAGAACTTTAGGATTACTTTCTTTCTATTTTGTGTTGATATTTTGATAGAGATTGTATTAAATCTATATATCGGTTTGGAGAATAAGGCCATTCTTACAATGTTATTTCTGCCTATCCAAGAGCTGTAGATAATTTTTCCCATTTTTTTTCAGTTTTCTTCAGCCTTGTTTTATTCAGAGTAGTATGGTTTTCATTGTACACCTATTTCTGTTTATTGATTAGATTTTTTCTAAATATTTAATTTCTCTTAATCCAACTGGTATGTCTCCTTGTGATGAGTTTATGATTTATGCATAGGAAAACTATTGAATTTGTGTGTTAATTTTACATTATGCTACTGGCTGAATTCTGTTAACAATTATAAGAATTTTTTAGTTGAATTCCTGAATCCCATACATCTTTCTGTGTAGGCTGCAAATATTGATAATTTGACTTGTTAGTTTAAGTATCCTTTTCAGTTTCTTCTCTGGCCTACATTCTGAAGCTAATATTTCAAGTGTTCTATTGAATAGGAAGGGTGATAGCCTACATCCTTGTCTTGTTTCTGTTTTAAATGGAAAGCATTCAGGTTTTATGAGTTAGTATCACATTGGCAGTATGTTTCCCGTGAATGACTTTCATTAGGTGAAATAAGGTCATTTATGCCTATTTTCTTCAATATTTTCAAGATGCAAAACTGTTGGATTTCTGAAAATGTTTTGTGCACCTATTTAGATGACCATATGATTTCCACCCTTACTTAGGGTTATGTGTTGCATTGCCCTTAATGATTTGCTTAAGCTGAATCATTCTTTCATCTGTTCAGGGTAGCTTGGCCGTGATGTGTCATCATTTTGATGATTTGTTCCATTCTGTTTGCCAGTATCTTGGCAAATGTTTAAAGTCATATATTTGGGAATTTAAAATATATGCATTAAATACTTAATGTATGCATTAAATACTTAATATATTAATTTAATACATAAACACAATAACAATTATAGGATTTTCCATTCTTCCTAATGTTTGTCATCACTTTTAATTTTTCAACTTTGTGATTATAAAAACCTCTAAATTTATATGACACTGCAAAAAAAGCATTTCTGTCATACCCTTCTCCTTCATTTTTTGGTACATAGCAAATACCTTTATAGAAATACCCAGGACAACATAATTGACTAGTGGAATAATCTTATCACAGAGAATGGTTAGATACCATTTTACTTGTCTTAATACTATTCCATAAATAACTTCACACTTACATTCATAAAGAATATGAGATTTTATGTTCTATCTTTTTGTAATAAGTTTGTCTCATTTGGCATTAATTTAGCATAGATTGCATAATGCAGTCAAGAAATATTCACTTTGGTTCTATTCTCTGTCAGACATTATGGAAAATTGGCCCTTTATTTGTCAGAATTCACCAGAGAAAAACGTCTGAGGCAAATACTGACTTAGTATGCTAATGCATATGGGATTATCCAGACTTGATACATTTTATTTTTTATACAATACAAAATAATAGGATCTATAGACTGGCAAGCTCAGGTAGGATATCTTGGCCTG
>PVJA010054703.1:0-11467 GCA_004027025.1 Myocastor coypus
TTTTTTTTTTTTTTTTTTTTTTTTTTTTTTTTTTTTTTTTTTTTTTTTTTTTTTTTTTTTTTTTTTTTTTTTTTTTTTTTTTTTTTTTTTTTTTTTTTTTTTTTTTTTTTTTTTTTTTTTTTTTTTACCAAGATCTTCTTTCAAGGTCTTGGGTACTGTGTGGAGGGTGGCATGAGCCTGGCCTCCCTCAGCTGTAGGAACTGGTCAGCTACCTCCAACTTCTTTTTTTTCTTGTTCTGTTTTGAAGCAGAGAGCATGTGCAGGCCCTGCCCCCAGGGCATGCTGAGAGGGCAACTGAGACTGGATGTGGTGGCATGCTGCACCTGTAATCCCAGTTTGGGAGACTGAAAACAGGAGGATCACTATGAGTCCAATCTGTGTAGTGAAACCATGTAGACCCTTTATGCCTTAGTTACTCTTCTCTCGTTGCTGAGACAAACACCTGACACTCAAAATAAAGGAAGGAAAGGTTTATTTAGCTCACAGTTACTGGACGTTTCAGTCCATATTCAGCCGGCTCCAAAGCAGAGTGGCACATGGCAGGGGGCAACCTTCCATGGCAGTGGGCAGAGAGCAAAAGAGCACTGGGAGAGTTAGCAGCAACTCAAGCAGCTAACTTCTCTTCCTACCTTACATTGAAATGTAAATCACCTGTCCCAGGGGAGAGGCCATTTCCACAATAATCAATTACAGATTCCAGAAGCTGCCCCTGGACTGCATGAGGCTTTGGAGGGACACCTATACACAAACCATAACACTTTACTAATACATTAAAAAAAGGAAGTCTTGTTGCATAGCTCATTCTGGCCTTGAGCTCAGTATGTAAGCAAGAATGGCCTTGAACTCAAAGTGATCTTCCTGCCTTAGCCTCCCAAGTGCTGGGATTATAGGCAAGTGACACCATGCCCAGCTCCCTCCAATTTCTTTTAACTGAGGTCTCCTCCCACTTATCCTAGGCTCCTCTTGTTGTAGGCTTTAGGACAACCCTAAGTCAGGGGGCAAGGACATGTTTGCCTTTTCTGCCAAGGCATGCTACAAGAATGAGCTGATGCCAGCATGGCCACCATGGCAGTTGCCAACGGTCATCTGTCCCTTTAGAAGTAAAGGTCTAAAGGTCCTAGGTAGGAGCATAACTTAGCCCAGGGTCTGCTTCAGCTTGCTCAGGTGGGAGTCTGACACGAACCCCCCAGCACCAGGTACAGCAGTCCTTCCCTGGGCCACACAGTTATCCTACGACCTAGAGCTTCTTTGTGGTTGGCTGGGCGCTGTGAAAAGTGTGCAAAGGCCTCACTGGGCAAGCCTTGATGGATTGGGGCTAGGAGGTGGGGATAAGCCTGTCTCCTTCCATGCTGCAGGCAATGCTTTTTCCAGTGCTGAAAGTGGAACCCAGGGCCTGGCACAGGCTGGGCAAGTACCCTAGCCTGAGGAGATAATTCTCCCACCTTTAGGTCACTTCTCAGAAAGTCCCCAGTGGTATTATTATATTAAGCTGTAGTTCCCACCACTCATGGTACTTGGACTGGCTTTGTCGCCTCTCTTGTCCTTTCTTCCCTGTTCCTTGGGACCACCCACAATAAAGGAACTGGAAGGCAGCCCTTTGCTTGGCTGTGCATTAGGGTCTGGGCATGGGCGTGGGGTAAGGAGACAGGTCCTGATGACTTCATTACGTTTTGGATTCAAGGTCATATGTGTCCAGATACATCCCTTCCCATATAACCCTTATTTTTAGGGGGGCAGTCTCAGACGCAGTGACTACTATCCCTTCTCCCCAAGTGTCTTCATCTCTTTTCTCCTTTCTACTCTCAGGCTCCTCCTGTCTTCGATCTGGTGTAAATGTGTATATGGTGTCTATATAAATCTATATATGTGACGCCTGACTCTAAGACGTCACATTCACTTTGGCATGGCGTCTCTGCAGAAGCTTGCATTTTGCTAGCCTGTGACACACTAATCATTCAAGCCTGAGTTTCTCTTTTGGAAAACACTGACATCTTGTTTTTTTTTTTTATCGCCTATGATGTGATTTCCAGTTCTGCTACCATGATTGTCCCTGCCACCCTGTTGTGAGCCGGGCACTAACATCAGTCTTATAATGTGTCTGCTGCTTCTCACTGCTAGTTACACTAATGAGTTGCAGAAAGCAGCTGATGACTCTGCCCAAAAACTATGCAGCTGCAAATGCAGACTAATCTTATATTCAATAGTCACATTGTGCCACCCAGCTGCTCAAACATGGCTCCCTGTCCCTCTTCCCTAATGTCCCTGGTCATGGTCACAGCGCTGTCTTCAGGCTCCTCAGATGAACAATCCTGTCATGGCTCATAACATCCTCCCACAGAACTCTGCCTCATGGCCCTGTGGTCTCTGTGACTGGGGTCATCCAGTCTCCCTGCCTGAACACCCAGAGGCTCCCTGATGAACTCTGGCTTCCCCAGCTGCCCACTTGAGTCCACCTCTCCTGGAAGTTCTGGTGTCCTGCAGCTCAAACGGTTCTCCATCCAGCATCCCCTTTGGTTCTGAACCATCACACCAGCAACCTCATACCTATTACTCTGCTCACCTCCTGTCTCTAGTTACTGCTCTTCATGTCAACTCAGCTCTCTCTCCCATTCACCCATCCATCTATTCACCCATCCATTCATTCATTTATTGAAATAGGGTCTTGCTATGTTCATACAGGCTTTAAATTCACTAGGTATCTCAGGATGTCCTCAAATTCATGGTGATCCTCCTGCTTCAGTGTCACTACAGATGTGTGCCACCATGCCTGGCTTCAACCCTTTATGATGTTTTGCTTTTTTTTTTATGTATTTGGTAAAGGGTCTCACTATACAACTCAGACTCATAGGGACCCTCTTGTTTTCAGCTTCCCCAGCGCTGGGGTTACAGGTGTATGCCTCTACTCCTGGTCTAAGTGGCCAATTCAGGGTACCTAAGGGTGGGGCTGGTTCAGCATGTGATGATGGAATTGAACTCTGGTCCTTGTGCTTGCCTAATCAGGTGCTTAGTCTGCTGAGCTATCTCACTAGCCGTTGTTTTAGTTTTTGCATGCTAGGGCTCAATCCTGGGTGCTTGAGCAATATGCTAAGCCCTGCTCTCATCACTGCATTTTGGTGGCCCTTCCATTTGCCATAGCTTTCAGCTCAGGAGCAACAGTCATGCATCCTCACAGACAGTCCCAATGGCCTGCCCCCGCCGCAGCCTCTGCACGCAGACCAGGCCCATGACCTTCCTGCTCAAGAAATGTGGATTGGAGCTCTCCATTCTTCATTTCTACCGCTAAGTCTGAATTCCAGCTCTGATGGTTGCTGGGTCAATGGTCTGCCTGTCCCATTTCACCACTACTCCTGCAGTACATCAGGTTTCTCAGTGACGATGCCTCCTATTAATTTTCAAAATCTTAAAGGTTACACAGGGCTATCGGGAGCACTCATTAGCAATTGCGTGAGTGGCTGGCAGTCTCTGCTCTGGGAATGCTGCGATATTCCCACCCACATCTCACAGTTGGCGAAGTTGTTTCGAGTCACTGAACCAGGCAGAGATCAATGCACCTGCTTAGGTCTACTGATCTGTGAAAACAGGCCTCACCTGTTCTCCAGGTGGCCAAAGACTGGAGGAGAAGGCTGGGGACCCCAGATCCACTGCAGAACATGCAAGAAGCCAATCACACCAATGGGAGGAAGCCACTTGGACTGTGGAGTTCCTTTTATTTTTGGTGGCACTAGGGATTAAGCCCAGGGCCTTTGCATTGAGCTGTTTCTGCTAGGCTTTTTTTGGTTTTGTTTTGAGACAGAATTTCAATGGGGTCATCGAATCTCCCCACCTGAACAACTAGAGGTTCCCTTAAGGACTCTGGCTCCCCCAGCTGTGCATTTGCTTTCACCTCTCTGGAGAGGCCTGGTGTCCTGCAGTACAAACAGCTCTCCACGCAGCCCCACCTAAAGTCCTCACTAAGTTGCCCATGCTAGGTTTGAATTTGGAATTCTCTTGCCTCAGCCTCTCAGAGTGCTGGGATTGCAAGCTTTGCCACCATGCACAAAGCATCTTTGGGCTTTGAACTCAGCACTAGTGCAGCCCCAGAATCTTGGAGTTATATATATATATATATATATATATATATATATATATATATATATATGGAGAGAGAGAGAGAGAGAGATAGATAGATAGATAGACAGATAGAGAGAGAGAGATTGGGTGTGGTGCTGTGTGCCTATAATCCCAGCTGCTGGGGAGGCTGAAGACAGGAGGATCACTATGAGTCTGAGCTGCATAGTGAGACCTTGTACAAAAAAAAAAATTAAGATGTGTTATGTCCATGTGCCAACTCCCCATGATAGTGTAGTCATTGTTACTGAAAGTATGGACTAATAAAAATTACATATAAGCTCTTTTAGTTTTTGATACTGGGAATGGAACTCAGTGCCTTGTGCTTACCAGGCAGGTGCTACATTGCTGACATATATCCCCAGCTCCACAGAATCTCAAAAAATTATATAACCTAAAACCAAATCAAGTCCAAAGCTTGCTGTCCTGCAAAACACAACACTTTAGTTCCAAACAACCACTTGCTTTCATGAGAACAGTGGGCTAGTTAATCAGGCTGACCTAGAGCTTATTTTGTAGGCCAGGCTGGTCTTGAACTCAGAATGATCCTTCTACTTCAGCCTCTGGAGGGCTGGGATTACAGATGTGCACCACACCCTGCCAGGATCTGCATTTTTAGACCTTAGGGATGCCTTGGATATAAACAGAAATCC
The DNA here is from genome assembly GCA_004027025.1 of Myocastor coypus. NCBI lineage: Eukaryota > Metazoa > Chordata > Mammalia > Rodentia > Myocastoridae > Myocastor > Myocastor coypus. The sequence goes on from PVJA010054703.1 coordinate 4,761, forward strand.
TTTTGGATATCTTACCAGTTTCATATCAGAAGAGAAAACATTTTAGTTTTGTGAGGCTTTGGGCAAAACTCTGAATGGCATCAACTCTGTTGCCAGCAACATTGTTATGGTTTATGTCTAATTGTCTACCCAAAGCCTCATGCAATCATGGGGCGGGGACTTCTAGAGTTTGAGATTTGACTCATGATCCCTGGGATTATGTGTTTTAGTACTGATGGGAATATGGGTCTGAGTACTGCTGGGATTATAGGTATAACCTAAGGTGGATAGGCTGAGGAGGAGAGCCTGATGTAATATAGAGAGAGACAAATTTGCACGGTTGCTCTGCTGCCCTATTGGTTAGTTTTGTCTGTCACCATTTTTCTGCTATTCTGACATCATGAACTTCTGGCCTCTGCATTGTGCCTCTCTGTCTTGGAGCCAGCAGAGTATGGACTGAAACTTCCAGTAACTGTGACCTAATTAAACCTTTCCTTCCTTCATTTTGGGTGTCGGGTATTTGTCCCAGCAATGAGAGAAGAGTAACTGAGATAGCTGTGAAGAGGTCTCTTGTGGAGAAGAACTCAAAAGGAACAAAGGCACTTTTAGCCACCCTAGTGCTAGGTCATCTCAATCTAGGGGACCTAGGAAGAAGGCTCGTCATTTGACCTTGTGAAAAGGTGATGAAGTAACACAGTGAGCTTGGGACAGTTATTACCAACTAAGCAGCTCTTCCTGCTCTTAAAGGTAGGCTAATGAAAGAGCAGATTGTCCAATAAACCTTGGGAGGACACAGCAAAAGGAAAGTTTATCACCTCCAGTGCTGACTGGTTTACATTCTAGACACTCTATTTTAATTTTCCAAGATCCTCCATGTATCAGAAGTGGTTCTTTTTCTTTGGTGCTGGTGAGCTGAGCTCAGAACTTGGGCACAGGTTGGAGGGTTTTATCAAGGAAAAAGGCAACAATGATTTCCACCAGCAGGAAGGAATTGATGTTGGACCTTTATAAGAAATCTACTCCCCCCCACCAAAAAAATCTACTCCTTCGCTGTGCATGGTGGTGCACACTTATAATCCCAGCACTCTCAAGGCTGAGCAGGGAAGATTGACTTGAATTCAAGGCCAGGCTGGCTGCATAAGTGAGTCCCAGGCCAGCCCAAAGCGCAACCCTGTATCCGAAAAAAAAAAAAAATCTGTTCCTGCTGCTACTTTACACAAAATCACAAGAGGACCCCTATCTTATTTATTTATTTATTTATTTATTTATTTATTTATTTAAGTCTCTGTGAGTCAGGGACTCATTATCCAGTTCAGTCTGGCCTTCAACTCACTTTGTAGCCCAGGCTAGAGGACTCCAATTTTAGAGTTATGTTGGAAGGTGTCTCAATTGCTTTTCACTTGGGATTCTGAGGCTGCAAGGGGTGACAACTCATCACTTCCTGCGGTGCCTTCAGGACATTTTTTATACTATTCTGTTCCTCCTGGGCAATGGAGATCTCAGCTCTGTCCTTCCAGTTCAGACTTCTTGACACTTTTTTTCTGGCCAAACTCACAACATTTTAAGTCATCTTACTGGGTGCTTTCTTTTTTGGTGGTACCAGGGATTGAACTCAGGACCTTGCACTTGCCAGGCAAGCATGTATCTTGCTGGGTTCTTTGCTCTTGACTTTCAGCATATATCTGACTAAAAGCCCCCAACAGTACTCATATCACTGCTTCAACCTTCGACTGCTTTGAGCTTTTTTTCTTTTTTTAAAAAAATTTTATTTTATTTATTTTTTTTTCTTGCTTCTGAACCTTTATTTGTTTATTCACTCATTTTTATGGCCGGCTCAGCCCACCCCAAGGGCAGGGCTGGTGCAGCATGCGGTGCCGGGGATCGAACCGCGGTCCCTAAAGCTGCCCAAGCTTTCCCAAGCAGGGGCTTTAGACCACTGAGCCATCCCGCCAGGCCTCTGAGATTTTTTTCAAGATTAACTAGTCCTTGGGGCCCGGCGGGATGGCTCAGTGGTCTAAAGCACCTGCTTGGGAAAGCTTGGGCGGCTTCAGGGACCGCGGTTCGATCCCCGGCACCACATGCTGCACCAGCCCTGCCCTTGGGGCGGGCTGAGCCGGCCATAACAATGAGTGAATAAACAAATAGCCGGGCGTGGTGGCGCACGCCTGTAATCCCAGCACTTGGGAGGCTGAGGCAGGAGGATCAGTGCAATTTCGAGACCAGCCTGGGCTACAAAAGTGAACTCAGGACCAGCCTGAACTGCATAGCGAGACCCTGTCTCAAAAAGACAAAAAAAAAAAAAAAGAATTCTTGGGCCAGTGAGATAGCCCAGCAGTCTAAAGCACCTGCTTAGGAAAACTTAGGCAACTGCAGGGATCACAGTAGTTTGATCCCTGGCACCACATGCTGCACCAGCCCACCCCCAAGGGCAGGCTGAGCTGTTCATAACATAATAAAGTTTGAAAAAAAAGAATCCTGGCTGGGCCCGGCAGGATAGCTCAGTGGTCTAAAGCGCCTGCAGGCGGCTTCAGGGACTGAGGTTTGATCCCCCGCACCACATGCTGCACCAGCCCTGCCCTCAGGGCAGGCTGAGCCGGCCATAAAAATAAATAAACAAACAAAAGTTCTGAAACAAACAAAAAAAGAATCCTGGCTGTCTCCTGGTCACTTAATTAAACTTTTAAACTTCTCAAGTTGACACATTGCATCAACCAGTACAGTAAACTCTATGTGGATTAGAATTGCCTCTGGATTAGAATTCCCACAAATCATGATGCAAGATTATTTAGAATACAGAACATATATATATAGAAAAAAATTCAATTGCCAATCAGAAATACTGACTGGTTTGATTTTTTGTATAGTTTTAATTTTGAAATAATTATAGTTCCATAGGAAGTTGCATTTCTGCGTAGAAGGTCAAAACCACACCATGTGTGAAGCCCTGGGTTGGGATCATCAGCACCATAAACAAACAAGTCAGGAAACTAAAGCCAGCCATAGTGGTACATGCCTATAATCCCAGCTACCTCGGAGACAAAGGCAGGAGGATCAAAAGTTCAAGAACAGGAGCCCAGCAGGGTGGCTCAGTGGTCTAAAGCGCCTGCTTAGGAAAGCTCAGGCGGCTGCAGGGACGACGGTTCGATCCCCGGCACCACATGCTGCTCCAGCCCTGCCCTCAGGGCAGGCTGAGCCGGCCATTAAAAAAAAAATAAATAAACAAACAAAAGTTCTGAAACAAGAAAAAAAAAGTTCAAGAACAGCCTGGGTTACAAAGCAAATTCAAGGCTTGCATGTACTACATAGTTTGATACTGTGTCAAACCTGCAAGAAACACTGGTGCAACCCACAGGCCTTATTCAGATTTCATCAGTTTTTTTTTTCTTTTTGAGGCAGTCTCACTATGCAGTTCAGGCTGACCTTGAACTCACTTTGGAGACCAGACTGGCCTTGAAATCATGACCTCAGCCTCCTGAGTGCTGGGATTTCAGACATGTGCCACCATGCCTGGCTTCATTAGTTTTATATGCATTTATATATGTGTAGGGCTGGGGAGATAGCTCTGTGGCACAAGTGGCTGCTTGGCAAGTGCAAGGTAGTGAGTTTGAACCCCGGTCCCACAATAAATAAATAAATAAATAAATAAATATTTATATGTATATGTATTTCACATGTAGCTTGCACCTTAGTAAGACACTTGACTCAACAGGCATGGTGGTACACCTCTATAATCCTAGCACTCTGGGAGACTGAGGCAAGAGACTAAATTCAAATTCAGCATGGGCAGTTTAGCAGAAGCCTGTCTCAAAATTGGAAAGGGGAGTGGGGAGTTGGGGGAGTAGCTCAATGTGAAGAATTTGGGTTCAATTTGGGTTTTTTTTTTTTTTTTTGTCTTTTTGAGACAGGGTCTCGCTGTGCAGTTCAGGCTGGCCTTGAGCTCATTTTTGTAGCCCAGGCTGGTCTCGAACTGGCATCGATTTTCCTGCCTCAGCCTCCCTAGTGCTGGGATTACAGGCGTGCGCCACCACACCCGGCTTTTGTTTTGCTTTGTTTTTTTTTAGAGTTTGGGTTCAATTTACAGTGCTACAAAAGATAGTTTCTCACCACCAGAAGGATCCCCATATTGTGCCTTTACCACCACACTCCTGTTGACCTCAAGCTCTTCTTTCTGGCATTATGTGATTCAGTGACTTTACATAAATGTGATTGTATGCTATAGCTCCTTTTGAGAGTGGCTTTTTTTTTTTTTTTTTTTTTGGTGGGACTAGGGTTCAAACTCATGACCTTGCACTTGCAGGCAGGCACTTGTGCCACAGAGCTATCTCCCTGGCCCCAAGAGTGGTTTATTTTTTTTAAGAGTAGAAAAATGTATTGGGAAAAGGAATGGGGAATAGGAATAGTGCCTATTATGGTTTGTGCCTAGGTGTCCCCTCAAAGCCTCAGGCAGTCATGGGTGGCTTCTGAACTTTGTGATTAGGTAATCTGCATTACAATGTAAGGAGGGGAGAGAGGCCAGCTAGCTGCCTGGCCTGCTGCCCCTCCTTTTACTCTTTGCCCTTTGCTGCTGCTATGAACTGCTGTCCTCTGCCTTGTGCCACTCTGCCTTGGAGCCAGCTGAGTACTGAAACCTCCACCAACTATGAGATAAATGAACCTTTCCTTCCTTCACTTTGGGTGTCAGGTATTTAGTCCCAACAATGAGAGAAAAGAAACCAAGATGGCGTCTAAATGAGGAGGGGTTCAAATGAGTTTCCCATGAGTTTGCCTTTTTCCCATTCTGCATAATTTCCTGGAGATCTGCTCATACTTTTCATGTATCAGTGGTTCAATTCTTTTTACTACATGGTATAAACATGCCAAGTCGTTTAACCATTCACCTACTGAATGGCAGTTAGATCACTTCCTGTCTTTGGCTAGTATAGACAATGGGCCAGGTGAGGTAGTGCACACCTGTAGTCCCAACAATCTGGGAGGCTGAAGCAGCAACGCTGCAATGGCAAGTAGAGCTTGGGTAATTTAGAGACTTGGAGATACTGTGTCTCAAAATAAAAAAAATGGAAAAGGGCGCTGGGTGCGGTGGCTCATGCCTGTAATCCCAGCACTTGGGAAGCTGAGGCAAGAGGATAGATGTGAGTTCGACACCAGGCTAGGCTACAAAAGTGAGCTCAAGGCCAGCCTGAACTACATAGAGAGACCTTGTCTCAAAAAAAAAAAAAAAAAAAAACAGGAAAAGGGGCTTGATGAGGTGGCTCAGTGCAAAGTCCCTGGTATCAGTACACACGTGTGTTTACACACACACACACACACACACACACACAGACACACTGCTAAGAATGTTCATGCAGAAGTTTGTGTGTGAAAGTAAGTTTTCACATCTCTGGGCTACATGCCCAACAGTGCAAGTGCTGGGTCATATGGTAAGTCCATTTTTAGTTCTAAAAGGAACTGCCAAGCTATTTTTCCAGAGTGGCTGTATCATTTTACATTTTGACCAGAAACATGTGAGTGATCCAGTTTCTTTGCATCCTCTCCAGCATTTAGTGTTGCCACTATTTTTTATTTTTGCCATTCTTATGGGTGGATGGTAATATCTCATCGTGATTTTTTGTCTTTTTGAGATAGGGTCTCTCTATGCAGTTCATGCTGGGCTTTAGCTTGCTTTTGTAGCCCAGGCTGGTCTCGAACTTGCACTGATCCTCCTGCCTCAGCCTTCCAAGTGCTGGGATTACAGGTGTGCACCACCACACCTGCCTCATGATTTTACCTTGTATTTTTCTAATGATTTTAAGCATTTATTCATATGCATATTTGCCATCTGTATATCCTTTTCAGTGAAATAGCTATTGACTTTGTTCATATTTTGCCTCTTTCTTTCTTTCTTTCTTTCTTTCTTTCTTTCTTTCTTTCAGTGGTACTGGGGGTGGAACTGAAGCACATGCCTAGCTTTTCTATATTTGTACACAAAAAGAAAAATTGGGCAATTACTAAATTGCCCAAGCCAGGCATGGTGGTGCACGCCTGTAATCCCAGCACGTGGGAGGGTGAGGCAGGAGGATTGGTGTGAGTTCGAGACTAGCCTGGGCCACAAAAGTGAGCCCAAGGTCAGCCTGAACTGCATTGTGAGACCCTTTGTCAAAAAGACAAAAAGCAAAAAACAAAAAAGAAATAAATTGCCCAAGCTGCGCTTAAGCTTGTAATCCACTTCCCACAGCCTCTCAGTGGGCTGGGATTACAGGCAGGTGCTACCATGCCTGGCTGAGGATTTTAGGTATTAGTCTTTTGCCTCTTAAGTCATCTAGGACTTTTCTCCCAGTTTTTTTTTTTGTGTGTGTGTGTGTTTTCATCCTTCTAACAGGGTCTTTCTCAGAGCAAAGCTTTAAATTCTGATGTGGTTTCAACCAACCAACCAACCAACCAACCAACCAACCAGCCAACCAACCAACCAACCAACCAACCAGTGCTCTGCTGGCCTGGCCCCACCACATGAAGGGCACAGACATATTCCAGCCATCTTTCCAGCCTCTACCCATTTACCCACATAGTCAGTGTTTATGGACACCTGTTCCATTCTGGGTTCAGTATCACGTGTTGGAGAGTTGAAAATGAGTAAAACACAGCCTTTCTTTTTTTTTTTAAGAATTTTATTTTATTTTATTTATTATTTTTATTCTTGTTTCAGAACCTTTGTTTGTTTATTCACTCATTTTTATGGCCAGCTCAGCCCGCCC
>PVJA010054704.1:0-11450 GCA_004027025.1 Myocastor coypus
TTTTTTTTTTTTTGATTTTTATTTATTTATGTTATGGCTGTCTCAGCCTGCCCTGGGGGTGGGCTGGGGTAGCATGTGATGCCAGGGATTGAACTGCGGTCCCTGCGGTTGCCTAAGCTTGCCCAGGGAGGCACTTTAGGCTGCTGAGCTATCTTGCTGGTCCTATTTTTAATTTGAGGAATATTTTATAGTTTTTAGCTTATAGCCCTTTGATTTCCTTGATTAACTTTACTCTTAGGTATTTTCTTTTTTTTTTTTTTAGTCTGATGCTATTTCACAATTTAATTTTTGTGCTGGGGAGTGAACCTAGGCCCTTTGTAACAAGCTACACCCCTAGCTTTGTAACAAGCTACACCCCTAGCACCGTGTGACAGCATCTTTCTAAGTCCCAAAGTTGCCCAGGCTGGGCTTAAACTTGTCATCCTCCGGCCTCAGCCTTGCAGAGTGCGGGGGTTACAGGCCTGCACTGCTACACTCAATTGAGTTGCTTTACTTTGTTCATTATTAGTATATAAAAATGTTTGTGTTGTTTTCCTACTATGCAACTTTGTTAAATTTATTTATTAGCTTGAATAAGGTCTTGAAAATTGTAGTATCTTTTTTTTTTTTTTTTTTTGGTGGTGCCAGGAATCAACTTCAGGGTCTGGTGCTTGCCAGGCAAGCACTTATTCCACTGAGCCATCTCCCCAGCCCCACAATTTTAGCATGTCATAGGTAGGACGTCTCTGCGAGCAGATACGTCTCCTTCCTCCCTTGCAGCCGGATGCCCCTCTTTTGCCTCTCTGGCTAGAACTCCAGGGCTACGTCTCCGAGGAGTGGTGGATGTGGGCATCCTGGTCTGTTTCTGACCCTGGGGGAACGCTTCAATCCTGATGTAGTGGTGGGCTTCCTGTGAGCTTTTGTCCTGCGATCTGTATTGTGTACCAGAAGATCGCTTCAAGTTCTAGTGTACTGATCTTGTGAAACCAAGAACCAACGTTAAGCTCCTCCAAATGCTTTTCTTGTCTCCCACTGAATCTGTGTGTGAGCGACAAGAATGACGTACAGGGTCCCAAGTCACCTGAGGGGCTCTTGGTGGGCCTGCTCAGGCCGGAATTCACTGATCTCAATGGCATCTGTGAGATGTTTAGTGTCCTCATGAGATTTGCTTTCATACCTCATTGGGTGAGGTAGGCAGTAGGTGTGGGTTATTAGGTTAGTTAAAGTCTGTAATCACACGTGATGGGCAGCATCTGGAGTCAGGTGTGCAGGTGTGCGCTTCAGCCTGGCATTACCTGGCACAGGGCCAGTTGGTCATTCGGAGTAGCTGCTTTGTCCTTTGCCAACCAAAGGGATGGCACCCACCAAGGGGCTGCCTTGAGTCACGCAGTGGAGTCTGGGTAGGGAAGCCCGCTGTCCGTCTAGTGAGTGTTGTTTCGTCACTTCCTCCCCTCTGCCCAATGCTCTATGCACGTTGTGTGCAAAAGCCATGCTCAGGCGGTGATCGCTTCAGGACTGGCCTGGAGGTGGCTTGTGGGCAGATAAAGAGCATATTGTTCCCGTCACATTGCGCCTTGCAGACAGCTGCCCGCTCGCCCTGTGCTGAGAACGGTTGAGTCAGACTGTTCAGACTGAACCCTCACCTCAGCACGGTGAAGGGGGTTTGCTGTTCCAGTTTTTAGTTTGGGATGATTGCGTAACTTAGGAGTTTATCTATTTAAAAAAGCCTGAAAGTATGAAATATTTCAAGAATGATGCATCATGAAGAGGATATTATATGTGTGTAAGTAATGTTTAAAAGGGCAAATTTTCTTATAGCTCATATTCTTATAGCTCATATTCTTTATGTATTGGCCACCTCTATGAATTAAATTATGTTTTAAAAATTCTCTAGGATAAGTCTGCGTTGGTAACTACAATTATTTTAGCGCTCATGGTTTATTTATTTATTTATTTATTTATTTTTGTGCTCACGGTTTAGATCATATCAACAACCTAAGAATCTCAAAAGTTCATTGATAATGTCTGTGCAGATTGTTACTGTCCATATAAAGCAGAGCTTCAGCTTGAGTGAATTCGGTCATTTGGTAGCAGGTCAGTAGTCTGGTGTCCATGGAGTAGGGGAGGGGAGAGTCATGGAATGTTACATTGTATCATTTTGTTTATTTCTAGGTTTAAAACTGTTCTCAGAGGATTCCTTTAAATGTAGGTGTGGGATACTTACTTTTTTCCATGAAAGTAATAATGGGTATTAGTTACAATGAGGCATGTGAATGATCTGTTTTTATTTTTTATTTTGTGGCTGGCTCAGCCCACCCTGGGGGTGGGGCTGGTGCAGCATGTGGTGCTGGGGACCAAACCGTGGTCCCTGCATTTGCCTAAGCTTGCCTAAGCAGGTGCTTTAGACTGCTGAACCATCTCACCAGCCCCATGATCTTTTCTAGTGTAACTCATTCCACAGCTGCTTTTTATGCCCAATAAAAGAAAACGTTCTTACGTTCTTTTAAAAATCAAAAGATATACATTTTACAGGGGAAAGTTCAACACACAGCAGTTCCCAACAGTGCTCACAACTCCTCTGATTAATAATTACTGTCACAAACTGTGTCCTGGTCTGCCATGGTTCGAGCTGCTACCTGAGCTGGAAGCCAGGGTAAGGTGACTTATCATAAAGGAGGTCCTGCTTTCGGATGGAGTTCTTCTAATTAGAATGAAGTGTGAGTCTAAGTCATAAATGGGACGGCAGTATGTACCACTGGAATAATTTAAAGTAGTGTTCTATTCCTTGTGACCTGCATAGGCCAGGTTGTAGCATAAGTACTGGTTATCTGAGAGGCTCAAGCGCTTTCCACAGTGTCCACTCAGCACGTACAACACACAGCTTTGCCGTTACTTCATGTACGCGACAGAACTCACAGCTCAGAGTGCTACACAGGTGTGAGCGGATATTCTATTGCCGTGGAGCAGAGAGCCCCGCATGCATGAGTGGGAAACACTCCCGAGGGGTCTGAGAAGCAGTGTTTCGGAGAAATTAGGATTTGGAAGGGCCTCTGTGTTGGGTGACTCGTGGTTTTGGGTATGCAGGGAAGTTTGAGTCTTTTCTTTCCTTACATTAATGTTTATTTTATGCTGTACTTCCAAACTGTTTCTGCCTCAGGTGTGCTTCCTAAGGTAACCCTCATAATGACCTGGCAGATAGCCTTCACTTTCCAGAGAGGACCCGGATGCTGGCTGACAGGAGGCAAATGCTCTGTCAGCGGCATCTGTCGCAGGTGAAGACTCTTCACAGGTGCAGTCCCAGTCCCAGCGCGGCTAGGAAGCTGCAGAGCCCGCTGGTCCCGGTGCCTCCCCGTGCGCCGTTTCCAGCACTCCATGGAGGCCTACGGCTTTCCTTGCGGTCGGAGGATGCTGGAGAAATTATTTCAGAGTTCTTGGAGCAGCTCTAATGCTGGGATCACTCTTCAGGGAATTGTCATTAAGGTGGAAAGCGCGGGTCTTCTCCGCATCCTTGAATCCTTCCGCTGTGAGGACAGAGGAAGGGAGAGACCGAGGTCGCCCCCAGGCCCCGAGCGCAGTCCTTTGGCCATAGTAGGGGGGAGCCTGAGTCCTGGTGAACCCCGGGGTGCAGGAGGTGGACTCGCCCTCATGCTCTGGCCCGGTATTCCTAGTCCTGGTTCCCAGGTGTGAGCACGTGGCTGCTGCCAGCTGCGGTGCGTTCGGTGGTCCTGGGCCTTGTCATGGGAGAGGCCTCCGCAGTGATGAGGTCGTGGCCCTGTTCTCCCTGACTTCCTGTGCCCACCGAGCCCCATGATCACTTCAGTGGCTTTTGTCTACCACACATCGCTGGAGCACTTCCTACGTTGGAAGCTGATGTAAGGCAGAAACTCATCTCGGGGAATCGCTTGCAGTGTTTCATTTCCCTATCAGAGCCCTGAGCGCCCCGCGCAAAGCCTTTGTGCAGATTAGAGGCGGGCGGCCTTCCCCAGGGTCCTGCACTGCCATAGTCACGAGATTGTCACTATGACTCTACTAGAATGATGCCCCTCGCCTGCAAAGCCGCGCACTCCTGCGCAGGGTGCTGCCTGCTGGCACGTGTGTGGTACTTTCTCTCCCTGGCTTCCTCCTGAGGGCAGTTTCTGAAATTCTGTAGATCTTCCCAGGTAAACTCTTCCCATTCTTTATAACAAGGCAGGGCAATCTCTGGAGAACTTACTCATTGTGGGGGGCCGTGGAAAAGCGTCTTATTTCCGTAGAGTCTAGTTTCTACACAGCTTCACAGCGGCGGGGACGCACATCTGGGTGCGGTCGCCTTCTTTTCAGACGACATCTCTTTTCCCGTTGTTGGTTTCTAGTCTTGGATCATGGGCTAGATTTCAAGGTTGGAGCTACCCTGGGGCAACAGGTCTCCCCTACTCACAAACCCTATCCTCAGGTTGGACCTCGCTGGAGCATCTTCAGAGTGATAAATTCTTACCTAGGGGGTAAAAATTGTCAGCGTTAGGAAAAATTACCTGGTTTGCCTGCATTTGAAATATGATTTATTCGATGGACAGTGGACATTGACTCTTCACTGTATACCGATGGCTTTGAAAAGAAACAGCTCCATGATTACATGTTATTCCAGAAGGCCCAGACGTCGAAAACTCCAGGGGTATTTCTTCACGGTAAGGATCTATGCTAACAGCGAAAGCAGTCGCGTGTGAAGAGAGGACAGTATGTTGAAACGGCTCCACGACCGCTTTAATTGCGCTTTGATTGCTGCCTCTGGAGAGAAATTCTTACTCCTTGGTAGGAAAGCACGAGCGAGTCTGGCCATTTGGCTTTGTGAAAATAAACTTCGTTTTGTTTATTGAGCGTTAGACACAACTGCCAGCATGCCCCGCGCTTGCGCCCCGACGTGTGCCCTGCCGTGCGTCCTGCCTGCGCAGTCCCCAAGGGCCAGGCTCCGCGTTTTCCAACCAAGCGTGTGCTGCGGGCGCTCGCACCTTGTTCGCATTAGCCTCGGAATGCAGCTGCTGAGGGGTGCGGGCTGGAGGAGGAGCAGGGTGCTGGGTGCCTTCCCTGCACACAGGGGCCCTCTGGGCTCCGCCTGGCGCTTCCAGGTCTCAGCCTGGCCCGGGCAGCTGTGCTGGGGGGCGGGGTGCTCAGCGGGAGCCCTGGGCCCGAGCCCCCGCAGCTCTGTTCAGCTGAAAACACAGCTCAGCTCCGTGGGCCTCGGCACTGCTGCTGCCGTCCTGCACGCCGCCGTGAGATCCCCACTCTCCGGTTTCCCGTTGCAGAGAGAGCCCAGGGAGGCCTGCCCGAGTCCGCGCACAGCAGCGCCTCGTGGAGAGTGCCGGTGTCCCATTCGGACAATCCTGCTCCGCAGGTGTCCTCCTTCTCAGTCCTTCCCTTCCCAGCTCTGCCTGGGTCAGCACCCCAAATCTTTGGCTTATACTGGGGGCAGCCTCCTGACAGGACTCCGTGCCCTCATTGTCCTGCACACGGGGTCTGGGGTGAGCTCTAACAAGCAGCCAGAGGTTCTCAGGGTCCCATAGTGGCTGCGTATGCTCCAGGCCTTTCCAGATCTGGCCGCCCACCCGCTAGGTCCGTTCCCACCTAGCGCTAGTTGTGCTTGCGCTCCTGAGTGTGGGGGACTTGGGAAGGCGCCTTCTTTGCCCGTAGTTTTGTACCTTTACTCTGCTTTCTTGCCTGAGCAGCAACGCCCCTGTCAGGCCCCATCCGGCTCCCAGCTCGCTCCGCGTGGTGTGTCATCTTCAAAGCCTTCCCCGATTCTGTCTGCTTGGACGCTCAGCTTCTGCGCCCCCACCGAGTTTGGCGCGGGTCCAGTCGCGTGAGCCGCCGCTGCGGCACAAACACGGCTTTCCTGCTTGTGTGCTGAGCATCTGTAACGCGGTCCAACTATCACAGGCTTAGGCCGTAAAAACTCGCGGTTGCCTTAAGATTACTGAGGTACTTACAAAGGCGGTTCTTTTATATTTATTTATTTATTTATTTATTTATTTATTTATTTATTTATTTATTTATTTGGTCTTTTTTTGAGACAGGGTCTCGCTATGCAGTTGAGGCTGGTCCTGAGCTCACTTTTGTAGCCCAGGCTGGTCTCGAACTCGAACCAATCCTCCTGCCTCAGCCTCCCGAGTGCTGGGATTACAGGCGTGCGCCACCACGCCCGGCAAAGGCAGTTCTTTTAAAGGGCAGCCACATCTATAAATTTAGCAAGTTGATGTACCTACGTGCCTTGGGCTTGAGCAAGGAAGCTCAGATCTGAGTGGCAAATAAGCTGAGGACTTCGTCTGTCCTTTTTTTTTTTTTTTTTTTTTTTAAATACTTTTATTCCTTTGTTGCTTTTTTTAGTTTTTAAAGAGAATAAAAATAGTAAAACGTCACTAGAGTGATACAGAATTTTGCTCAAAAAATAGGAATTCGACAATGTTATGTTGCATGATGTTGTCTTCAAATTAGTTGTTTAGATTACCAGATAAAAGCATGCAAAATTGGTATAAGAAGTTATAAGACATTGAAAATAGAAAAATTTAAGCATTAACTGCTCCTTTCAATAGACTAGCAGAAACAAGCAGTATAATTATCTAAGCTATCCTGTGTATCTGTGGATCTCTGTCTCTTTCTTTCTTTCTTTCTTCCTTCCTTCCTTCCTTCCTTCCTTTCCTTATACTAGTTCTTCTCCCCTTTGAACATATTCTTTTCCTTTCGCAATATCTATTGTACCTTTCAGATTTTATTTACTCTTTCTGGTTCTCAGGGAGTCAATACAATGTTTGGACATGAATTTATTTCACTTGTGAGTATAGTCTCTAGTTGAATCTATCTACCTATAAAAGCCTCAAATGTATCTTTTTTATAGCTGAATAATACTCCATTGTGTAAAAATACTACCTCTTTTTAATCTATTCTTCCAAGATTTAGCTATGGCAAATTGTTCTGCTATAAACATGAGTGCATATAAATCACTATGGTATGATGTTTTCAGTTCATTTGGGAAGATACTCAGGAGGGGAATAGCTGGGTTGAGTAGGACCTCCAATCCTAGCTTTCTGAGAAATTTCCACATTGATTTCTGTAGTGGTTATACCAGTCTACACTCCTACCAACCCTGGAGAAGGGTGCCCATTTCTCTACAGTCCCTCTAGCACTTGTTATTGGCTGACTTCTTGATGATAGCCATTTTTTCCAGCACCATTTTTTTTTTTTTTTTTTTGGATACAGGGTCTCGCTATGCAGTTGAGGCTGGCCTTGAGCTCACTTTTGTGGCTGATCTCGAACTTGCACTGATCCTCCTGCCTCAGCCTCCTGAGTGCTGGGATTACAGGTGTGAACCACCACGCCCGGCTTCCAGCACCATTTATAAAAGAGGCATCTTACTTCAGGGAACACATTTGGCCCCTTAAAAAACATAAGAGGGCTGAGTGTGTTTTCAGTTGTGTCTGCATCTTCTAATCTATCCTATTGATCCGTGGGTCTTTTTTTTTTTTTTTTCTGCCAGTACAACGCTGCATTTATCACAGTAGCATTGTCGTATAATTTGTAGTCAGGGATTGTAATGCCTCCTGCCTTGCTTTGTTGCCCAGGATTGCTTCTGCTATTCTAGGTCTCTCTCTCTCTCTTTTTTGGGGGTACTGGGAATCAAACTCAAGGCTTTGTGCTTGCCAGGCAGACTCTGTACCACTGAGCTACATTCCCAGCCTGCTAGGTCTCTTCTGATTCCAGATGAATTTGAGGAAAGTTTTTTCTAGCTCTGAGAGGTATCCTAATGATATTTTATTTGGGATTGCATTGAATCTGTATCACAATGTTGGTTCTTCCTATCCAGGAGTAAGGGATAGCTCTGCATTTTCTGAAATCCTCTTTGATCTCTTTCTTGTCATACTGTAATTTTCACTGTATGAATCTTTAACCCGCTATCAGGGAAACACACCTGTCGTCTTCAAAAATCACCACCAGCACCTCAGCTAGACCAATACACACTGCTTAAAGCCAATTGAGAGGATGATGAGAAGTCCTAGCCAGCTCTGTACATCTCAATACGAGGGCATAAGGTCAGGCTCAGTCAAAATGGAGACAGTCACTGTTCTTTCAAGGAGAGCTGCTCAGGTGGTCCTCCACACAATGCAGTCCTTCTCAGCAGAAACCTCTGCAGCCTGGTCTTTACAGGCAGGCTTTCTATCAGCATTCTGGTCTCCTGAGCTCTGACCAGAATCTCCCATACAGAAGAGCCAAAGACAACAGGACTCACTGGACCCATCACTGTCCAGGGTCAGCCTGCCTTCTGGGGCAGTGGGGTGGACGACAGCTCAGCCATGCTCCTGCAACAGTTCCTCACGTTTCTGCACGTCTCCTTCCACCCACAAGGATGCTATGCGTAAGGCCACACGAAGGTTCTCCTCAATGTCACCCCTCTGCTGCTGTGATTGCTGGAAGTCAGCTGGCAACGAAAGGCCCTGATGGGCCGCAGCTCTTGTCACTGGCGCTTCTGCCACGTGTGTTTCCATGCGTTTTTCAGAGATTTTCCCCAAGAGACTGGTGGCTTACCCTAACGTGTCACAGGTCCCACTGGTGCCCTGGTTTGGGCTTTCTGGGGTGGAGACTTTATTGGCTAACATAAGTTGCTGTGAAATTTTAAGACCCATGACTCCTAAATCTATCAGGCTATTTTGTGGCGAGACATTTTCTTGTCTAACTGCCTAGGATTTTTGGCCAATGGGTTTGAATCATTTCAAGAATTGAGGCACAACTATACAGTATCTTCACCGCTTGTCATTTTAATATCGTGACTGTGGCTGTTTTTTTCATACCTGGCATTGAAACCAGGGCCTTCACAAAGAGCTATATTTCAGCCCCTTTTTATTTTCAGTCAGGGTCTTGATGTCTCAAAATTGCCCAGCTTGGACTCCAATTTGTGTTCCTGCCTCAGCCTCCCAGAGGCAGCCAGCATGCCTGGATACAAGGTACATTTTTTTTTTTGTGTGTGTGTGATTATTGGTTGTAGAGTTCTGTATCAGTCATTTCAAGAAGTGTAAACAACATTATCATCCTCAAGTTCTTTGGCAGAGGGCCTGTAGCCTCTGGTTTGTTCTGTTTTGGTTGTTTAGATGTGGTATCCGCATGAACTCAGAGCAGCCTCCAGCCTGCTCTGAGTCCCAAGCTGAGCTCTGAGCCCTGGAAGCCCTTCTGTCTTGGTCTCAGGAAGACCTGCAGGTCTTCAAGGTGAAGCTTGTCTGGCCCCAGTGAGGGCACAGGAGGAAGCTGTTGTGGATGTGGGATCCTGTGGTGTGTCATGAATCTGTCCTGGGAAATTTTCTGCGGCCTGTTCCTGGTGACGGGGTCCAGCTTGCCCAGGCTGGCAGAGGCAAGGCCTCTACCTTCCAAGGGTGACAAACTGTGGAGGACAAGGGCTTTGGAACTGGATCAGAATGTGGGTGCTGGTGCTCACCGTAGAGCCCTGGAGAAGATGCAGAGCCTCTTGGAGCTGCTTTCCCTTGCACTTGGGAAATGGTGCCTGGCAGCCCTGTGGGAAGGCGGCGAGGGCTGCTGGTGAGCATGCTTTTGTGGGGCGCCTCTTGCATTCCAGGCAATGCTTTGTGACTGTGGCTGTGTGTTTTGATACTGGCCACTGGAGGTCCTTAGCAGTGCAGACAGGTAGAGTGGAGTTTTGTCTCTGCATGCCGGACTGGCACAATGGTCAAAATTTCTAATAGCACACTGCCCCAGAGGGGGGCGCTGGGCTCCTGTGAGGAGCTTTACCCAGCACCTTCCCCAGAGAATCTGCTCGGGGCTCCCCTGCCAGGGGTGGGTGGACAGGTGCAGAGCCTCGGTTCTCCTCCTGGCCTTGCCACGGCCCCCTGAGGGACCTCGGATGAGTCCCTGGGCCTCCACTTGCCTCAGTTTCCAGGCCCATGTGAAAACTGATACCAACCAGCTTGGAAATCAAATGATGTAGAAGGCTGTGGTAAAGGACTCCCCGACCCAGGCTGGGGGTGAGTGCTGGGAGGCTCCTCCCTTCTCTGGCCTCCCTTTCCTCGAGCTGTTTAATCATCATGATCGCAAACGAGGGGCTGAAAGGCGAGGGGAAGCCCTTATGCGAAAGCGACTTCCTGTGGACGCCGGCATGTCCATCCCAGAGCTTCTTTGGGGAGACGCTGAAGCTGGCCTAATGCTTTGCACCTGCCCTGCTGTCACGTGTGGGCTAGCAGCTGCGCAGCTTTGAATGTTTCGGATCTCTGCGCCACGTTATCCCTGAGCTCTTAGCTAGTGCTCCACCAGGATAACTCTGGAAGAGAGGGGGAGGCAGTGAGCCGAGATGTGACCTGGCGGGTGAGTAGTGGGAGTCAGAGGAGCTTTTCCTCTACTTCCCCCCTCGATGCTCTTCTGTGCTTTTCCAGTTTTCCTTAAAAAATGTGCACATCCCTCACAGAGCAAAGGTGGAGCTGTAGGATTAAAAATATCGTAAGAAAGCCAAAGCGGGCTGGGGTCTGCGGGAAGTCCAGGAAGGCAAGCAGGACCAGGCCAGCGGGGAGGCTCTCTGTTAGCCCCAGCAGAGTATGTGTTGTGTGTGTGTGCACACGTCCATGCGTCTGTCCCTCCGTGTGTCCCTGCACTGCTCAGAGCTGGGGAGAGTTGGGATCAGTCGGGAGTCTGGCCAGGCCATTCTTATGAACCAGGGTTCAGCATGTTTTTTTGGATCTGGAGGATTAAAAAGCTGCTAAAACTCCACTCTTGGTCTCTTGAAGCTTTCTGCATGGGCCATTTGAACACGCATGCCCAGCGGGGCCTGATGCAGCTGAGGTTGAAGTTTACGGTGCCTGAAGCATGGTTTGATGGATGAGTACAGCAACCTGACGATGTGGAAACCAGCTCAGAATAACCTGGTTTTAGCTGGGGAGATGGCTCAGGGGCACAAGTACCTGCCTGGCAAGTGCAAAGTCCTGAATTTGGTCCCCAGTTCCGCAAACAAAACAAAACAGAACAAAAAACAGAATAACCTGGTCTTTAGGTCTCACTGCAAGTTTAGACTTTTCCTGGAGGCAGCGGCTGACTCGGTGATTCAGGCTGGGCTTGACCTCATTATTAGCCGTGACGGCCTCTACCTGGTCCTGCCTCAGCCTCCTGAGGGCTGGGATTACAGGTGCGCACTGCCACCCCAGTTACAAGTTAGACTCTTGAATTATTCTAATTTGTTAATCCGGAAGTTTAAACACTCGAGCAAATCAGAATGTTCAGAAGCCTGAAATCCTTTTCTTTTTCAGGTCATTTGGGGTGGGAGTGTAATCCCTGGGCGGGGACTGAGGAGGCTTCCCAAAGCAGAGAGGGGGAACGTGGATTCGCCTCACCCAGGGGACGGTTGGAGGTTCACCGACCTTGAAGTCGGGAAGAGCATAAAGAGGATGATTAAGCAGAACTTTCCTGCAGGGCAGAGAGGGGGGCGGAGGGGGAGAGGGAGGGAGGGGGGAGGG
>PVJA010054705.1:0-11440 GCA_004027025.1 Myocastor coypus
AGGTGTGTACCACCATGCCCAGCTTGGAATAGTATTTTTACAATGCTAAGAGAAACTAACAAAAAAGAGAAACTAACTTCTGCACATAAGGTATTTAGTAAAAATATGTTTTTTGTTTGTTTTTTGAGTTACAAGGGATTGCGCTCCTTGAGCTTGTCAGGCAGGCATTTATGCCACTGAGCTGTATTCTCAGCCCCAGTAAAAACCATCTTTTTTGAAAATGTATAATGAGGCCAAGTATAATGGTGCATGCCTGTACTTCAAGTACTTAGGAATGAGGCAGAAGCATTACAAAGTCAGTCATAAAGCGAGTTCAAAGCCAGCCTGGTATACATAGTAAGATGCTGTCTCACTGGGTATAAAGGCACAGGCCTATAATTGTAGCATTTAGGAGGCCGGATAGCAGGATCACCATGAATTCAAAGCCAGCCTGGGCTACATAGTTAGATCAAGGTCAGCTTAAACTATATAGGAGACCCTTTCACAAATATCCAACCAAAAAAAAAAATCAATCAATAGAGATAAAGTATATTCTAACCAAGAACACACACTGGAATTTCTAGGAAACTGAAAGAACAGAAAGGGTGACATGGTATAACAGCAATACTTCAATCCAGATAGCTCAGGGGACTAAAGTGCCAATGTGCCATCTCCACCTCCTGCAGGTGCTAAGATAGTGATCGAGACGGGGCGTGGAGGTACATGCCTGTAATCCTCGCTCTTGCAGGCTGAAAAGAGGAGGATCACTAGAGTTCAATCTGCATAGTGAGACTCTATACTAAATACATTAAAAAATAAAATGAACCCAGAAAAGACTGGGAAAAAACGGGGAAAAGAATAGGACAAATGATTTAATTTCTTTAAGATAAAGAATGGTAGACTGGATTTATGGGGCAAAATCTCCTCCAGGCACATGCTGCTTATAAGAGATATACCTTCAGTATGTGGACAGAGAAAGGTTGAAAGTAGCCATTTTACTATAAGAGAAAGCAGACAAGGTAAACAGGAAGTAGAACTCTAGGGACGGGGATGCAGCTCAGAGGCACAGTACCTGCCTGGCAAGGCCCTGAGTCCAATTCCCAGCAACACCCTCACAAAAAGAACTGTAGAATACATTTCATGACAATATAAAAGCTTATAATTAACTGAGCATCAATAATTTAAATTTTTATTATTTTAACTACACAGGATAAATACACATAGAAAACAAATGGACAGAATTAAAAAGGGAAACTCAGAGAACTTCATATAATTCTCTCAGTTCTCTGACAGAATTGGTAGATTTTTAAAAATTTGAGACAAGAGATTTGAACCAAATGATAAATCTGACTCCACTGACATATATAGTATGCTACACCCAGCAATTGCAGGACACATATCCCCTCAACCCCAACTTTGGGGTTTTTTTTTTTGTTTTTTGTCTTTTAGAGATAGGGTCTCACCATGCAGCTCAGGCTGGCCCTGAGCTCACTTCTGTAGCCCAGACTGGTCTCGAACTCACACCAATCCTCCTGCCTCGGCCTCCCAAGTGCTAGTACAGGCATGCGCCACCATGCCTGGCTCCAACTTTGTTTTGTTTTTTTTTTTGAGACAGGATCTCGCTATGTAGTACCAGCTAGCCTTGAACTCATGGCAATTCTCCTGCCTGGGCCTCCTAAATGCTGGGATGTGAGGCGTGCCTCACCACACCTAACCAGAACACACATTTTTATGAGATGAACACACTACATATTTTTATGGATTTTACCATAAACTTATGAACAAAAAATATGGCTTTCCATGGGGGCTGTGGAGATAGCTCCGCAGCACAAGTGCCTGTCTGGCAAGTGCAAGGTCGTGAGTTTGAATCTGGGTCACGAGGAAAAAGAAAAAAAAAAAAAAAAAAGCTTTCCTAGTTGTAGTGATGTAATCTGGGTGATGGAGGAACAAAGATGGAAAGTCCAGGTCCAGCCTCAGCAACTCTGTGACCTCACAAGACCTCATTTCAAATTCAAAGTGAGGGGAGTAAGCTGGGGGCATAGTGCAGTTCAAAGGTCCTGGGTTCAATCCCAATTGCAAGAAAACAACAACAAACAAAAATTACTAAATAAAGCCAGAAAGCAGTCATAGGATAACCAAAACATCTTCAAATATTTGAATCAGACCCTTCATAAATAACTCATCAAAGAAAAGAATCATAAATAAAAAATATTATAGTTTAAGTAAATGAAAATATGACATATCAAAAACCTTCAGTGCAGCTAAGTATGTGTTATGGACTGGTATTTGTGCACCCCTGAAATCCTATGTTGAAGTTCTAATCCCCAGTTTAGTTATATTTGGAGACAGAACCACTCATAGGAGATATTAAATTAAGGCTAGATGAGGCCACAGGGTGACATCCTGACAGGACAGGATTCATGTCCTCATAAGAAAAGAGCCTAGAGCGCATGCTCATTCTCCTGCACACACAGCTACCCATACACTAGGAAGAGGGCCTAGAAACTGGCCTTGCTGGCAACCTGCTCTCAGACTTCTGGCCTCTACACTGGGAAGAAACAATTACACCCAGTGTGTGGTGTTCTGTTATGGCAAGGTAACTACTAAGAGACCATCCATCTTATGATACTAGAGAACTAGCAAATTAAATCTCAAGAAAGCTGGAAGAATAAAAATCACAAAGCCAAAATTGCTTTTCTGAGATTAATAAACTTGACAAGCTCCAACAAGAGTGATTTTATACATGCAGAGAGATAAGAACAGAAGGAAAGCCTTCAAGACATAAAACACCTTTTTACACGGTACAGCATAGATCAACCTTTATTTTCTTTATATTTTTCTGAGTTTCCTATATCTTTTATCTATTTATCTATTTATCTTTCATGCATTTAGACTCTCAGAGGTTTTTTTTGCAGAACCAGGGATCAAACTCAGGACCTCGTGCTTGCCAGGTGTTATGGTTTTCATCTAGTTGTCCCCCCAAAGCCTCATGCAATCATGGGGTGGGGACTTCTAGAGTTTGAGACTTGCCTGGTGATCCACTGGGATTGTGTGTTTTAGTACTGATGAGATTATGAGTCTGAGTACTGCTGGGGATTACAGGTGTAGCCTGAGGCAGATAGGCTAAGGTAGAAAGCCTGATGTAATTTACAGAGAGACAGAGAGACAGACTTGAGCTGTTGTTCTCTGCTCCCCTCATTGTTCCGTTGCCTCTGTCACCATGGTTGCTGTTCCACCACCATGAACTGCTGCTCTCTGCCATGTGCCTCTCCGCCCTGGATCTAGCCGAGTATGGACTGAAACCTCCAGAAACTATAAGCTAAATAAACTTTCCTTCCTTCATTTTGGGTGTCAGGTATTTGTCCCAGCAACAAGTTAAAAGTAAGTAAGACACCAGGCAAGCGCTTATTCTACTGAGCTATCTCTCCAGCCCTCTTTTATGCATTTAGGACAGGGGATACAGGGTCTAGAGAATCTCACTACATAGAGAGTGATTCTCCTGTTTTCAGCCTCCCAAAGTACTGGGATTACAGGTGCACATCACCACGCCCAGTCTCTCCTATATTTTCTATAATCAAGTACTTAGAAGCACCAACTTCACTAAATGAAACACAATTTTAAAAACTTACCTGGCAGCCAGAGAATAAATGGCATTGGCAGAGGAAGAAGGTTTGATTTTGGGGTGCTCACACTCTGGGCCTCCTAATGGACTGTTACTCATATTCTGGAAAGGAAACAAAGCTGCTGAACAGAGTCGCTTTCAGTGGCTCCTCTTAAGCTAGTCAAATCCAAAACAATACCAACACTGACACAAGACCTCACTCAGTGCTACCCACCAAGCTATCACAACTGACAAAAGCACTGCGCTTCCAGACTCAAAAAATGTAAAACTTAAGACTGGGCTTCTGTTCAAATACTAGAGAACTTTGAGTAAATTAGTTGTATATACAAATATCATTTACAGCTTAAATAATCAAAATGTTTGCTACTATCACCAAACGGCCACACTTAGCCACTCACTCATTTGATGCCTAGCCACACAGGTATCACTTAAGTGGAAATATCCACCTGAGTGCCATAACACTCAAGCTCGCCCTTCTAGTTCTACTTCTCCCTCAGATTTCCAACTGTCTATCAATTCTGTCAAAGGTTTATCTCAAATTCAAATGTTCCTCGATAGCCAGATTCAAATGTTTCGAATATATGTATGGATTTCTCACTCCCCCTCCTACGCTGTTTTTAGATCTTAATGTGTTCTGTGTTCTCTAAAAGCTCCACCTACCTAGCAGCCCATCAGCCCACCCCCGCTCAGAGACGAGGCCTCTTCCTCTTGATCACATGGCACTAACTATACTATATCCTTTCGTTATTTCTCAAACAGACTTTCTTGATCTCAGCTCCTTCTCCTCTACTTCAGATAAGCATGGTTCACTCTCCTTACTGTTTCTGGCCTTTACTCAGAGTTGTACCCCACACCTCTTCCTGCACTGCCCACCAAACTCCAGCTCTCCGCAGACCTACCTTTAGTGCTTCTCTCCACAGCACCTGTCACTGGGAGAAATCTATGTACTGTAATAACTTGCTTACTTCCCACTGTCCTCCCACTAAAAGTGTAAGCTTTGTGAAGGCAAGAATGTGCACAACTAAAATGACAAAAGGAGAAGTCCGCTCCCATTTCCAGTTTTATTCTTTCTTTTTTCAATCTATTTTTCACATTACTACAAAATTTTTTGATCCATTAACTGAAAATCTTTAAATGCTCACAATTTCCTACCAAATAAATTAAAATTTGGGGCTGGAACACCTGCCTAACAAGCTCAAGAACCTGAGTTCAATGCTGGGCATGCTGTGCCAGCCCCCAACCTGGGAGTGGTAGCACACACCTGTAATCTCCGTACAGGGGAGGCTGGGACAGGAAGATCACTGAGTATGAACTGCATAGCGAGACCTTATACCAAATAAAATAAATAAATTCAAATTTGGAAGAGGTAATCTAGTATGACTAATTATTTTCTTTTCTTTTTTGGCCTTTTTGAGACAGGGTCTTGCTGTGTAGCTCAGGCTGGCTTTGAGCTCACTTTATATCCAAGCTGGTCTTGAACTCACGATCCGTCTGCCTCAGCCTCCCAAGTGCTGAGATTACAGGTGTGCACCCCCACACCCAGCATGACTGCTCCTTTCTTCTGCTCTATTAAAAAAAAAAAAAATCTCTACTCTACTCATCATTCTGTAACGCACCTCAGGCACTCTGTCAACATGGCTATAATCTATCTTAAAACTGCATGTGACTCTAATGCTCTCATGAGTTAAGCATGTAACAAGTATTTTGTGATCTTGTTTCCTATAACAAACGAAATCCCTTGTATCTACTTTTCAAACAACTCCTGAGATTCAGGTGCCTTTTCTTTTCTTAGAAATCCTTAGAACTGCTCTAACTGCAACTGTTTTCTCTAAAACATAAAGAAATCTGTAGTTATATGACTTATGGCACTTATACAGGACATTTACTGACAAACAACTGCATTATTTGCCCTGTTAACATACTCCCCCCCCCCCCCCCAGCATTTTGGATAGAATCTAGGGCTTTGTGCATCCTATGCAAGCACTTTACCACTGAGATAGATACATCCTCAGATTGAGATTTGAAAATTCTGCTACTTACCTCTGAATTCTGTACAAAATCTAACACAAAACTTGGTCTGTAAAATGCCGTCCACAAATACATGTTACTGGGCTAATTTCAATATCGGAACTCACCATGGAAGTATCCAGACTGAATGTGCTTCCAAGCCTAGCCACATCTGCTCTGGGCTCCATTTGTGAGGGCAATGAGAATGGAAGTGAGTGCCGATTGGTTAATTCTCTTCCGGTCCAGGGGTCATTGGAGCTTGGAGTAGCTACTGGTACTTTGGGGATTGGCCTGGGCAACCAGGAGTCCCCCAGACGGCTGGAGGGTACAGGGGGCAATTTGTCTCTGGATGGACAATCACCTGGTGTACAAGGCAAGGGGCGTCTCTGAGGTCGGGTTTCTACTCCAACGGCATATGGCCGTTCTGGAGGGGGTGGTGGTGGAAGATCTCGAAGTGTAGGTGGTATTGGTAACGGTTTATCCTTATGAAGGGAGGCAGAAGCAGCCTGTGAAAATAAAAGAAAGCCAATCTATCAAAACCCACTAATGCGCAAAAAAGAAACACAAAACTGAAGAAATGGATAATGCTGTACCTTAGGGGCAGTTCCTAGACCAGAAGCACTTGGAGGAACAGACACACGCTGTTGCAGAAGGTCAAGCCGTGGTGGTACTGGGGGAAGGGAAGCTTGTGGGGCCATTGAGAATGGAGAAGGGGGTCGTTCCACCTAGCACCAACAAGTTTAACAGGTTACTCTTGTTAGGAAACTGCCATCTTTCAGATCCTTTTAAGGCTGGGCCCTACAAATACGACGTAAAATCTGAATATGTCAGATGGCAACTAAGGGCCACACAAAACTAAAATTTCAGAAGCTGGGGAGTTAGCTCTGTGGCACAAATGCCTGCCTGACAAGTGGAAGGTGGTGAGTTTAAACCCCGGCCCCGCAAAAAAAAAAAAAAAAAAAAAAAAAAAACACACTAAAATTTCAGAAATTGAGCCAGGTGTGGTGGTGCATGCCTGTAATCCCAGCACTTGGGAGTCTGTGGCAGGAGGATCAGTGTGAGTTTTGAGACCAGCCTGGGCCACAAAAGTGAGCTCAAGGCCAGCCTGAACTGCATAGCAAGACCCTGTCTCAAAAACACAAAAAAATAAAATAAAATTTCAGAAATTTCCAGTCTTAAAACTATTTTTATGTCACCGTAACAGGGCACTCTCAACTCCAGAAAAATATCAAGCAGGCAGCAACTCTCAAGCAAGCAGATCCAGACAGACAAGACTACAAAAAGTTCCCTAGGTTACAATAAATGAATGAAAACATTAAATAAAAGAAAACAGCTGGGCCATGGTGGCACACAACTACAATGAGGATTGGTGCAAGTTCGAGACCAGCCTAAGCTACAAAAAGTGAGCTCAAGGCCAGCCTGAACTCCATAGCAAAAACAAAAAAACACCCCCTGAACCTATTACAATTTTTAGTGTCATCTTTGGAAAGAAAAGAATATTTTCAAGCTTAAAAAATAGACACCCAAGCTGGGTGTGGTGGCACATGCCTGTAATCCCAGCACTTGGGAGGCTGAGGCAGCAGGATCTGTGTGAGTTTGAGACCAGCCTGGGTTACAAAAGTGAGCTCAAGGCCAGCCTGAACTGCAGAGAGAGATCTTGTCTCAAAAAGACAATAATAATAATAATAATAATAATAATAATAATAATACAATTAAAAGATATTCCTATGACCCTGAAAAAAATCCCATGTGGCTAGAGCACAGAAAAATAGACACCCAAGCCGGGCGTGGTGGCGTACGCCTGTAATCCCAGCACTTGGGAGGCGGAGGCAGGAGGATCGGTGCGAGTTCGAGACCAGCCTGGGCTACAAAAGTGAGCTCAAGGCCAGCCTCAACTGCATAGTGAGACCCTGTCTCAAAAAGACAAAAAAAAAAAAAAAGAAAAATAGACACCCAGGACAGGCAGGATAGTTCAGCAGACTAAGGGCCTGCTTAGGCCAGTGCAGGGTCTGGGGTTCAATCTCCTGTACTGCAGCCACCCCAGCCCCCTCCCCCCCCACCTAGCCAGCCACCAAGACTGGGCATGGTGGCACATGCCTGTAATCACAGCACTGACAAGGCTAAAAGCAGGAGGATCACTATGAATCCAATCTGCACAGTGAAATCCTGTACCAAATACAAAGAAAAAAAGCAAGCAAGCAAGCCATATGAAAAGAAAGGAGCATGTGAACCTCTAACAAGTTAACCGGAGAAATTTTAAGAAGCAGAATAAACAAAGAAAATAAATCAATAATAAAGTACTTTGGGTTAGTAGGATAAAGAGACATGTAAGAGGGAAATGATCAATGATACCACTAAAAAAGCACCCTGAGTCCTTCATACAAAATGAGTTATTTCAAAGGATTCATATTTTCAGAGAATTTGCATTGTAAAACTGAAGCTCCCAATTAGAAGAAACAATATATGTATAACCTTTTCCATTTCTCTTCCTATCACAGGGTGAGGAAGAAATAAGCTTGCTGCAATAAGCTGTCAGATGATGGTAATTCATACAAAATGCTATTCGGCATTTATATTGCCAACAAGAAGTCACATGACCAAATATAGGCAACCTGGGTATTATAAGCACTTATCCAGAGGATAGAAAAACAACCCTTTCCACACCTAGTCTAACACTGGTACTAGGTGCTAAATAAGGTGTGGGGGGGAAGCAACCTCTTATTATGAGCTAGGTCCTTTTACTCCTGCTCATGAAAATGGGCTCCACCTCAGCAGAAAACTCAGCTAAACACGAAACATTAAGAAAGCCAAAAGCAGGGGCTGTGGAAACACCTCAGTGGTCTAAGGGCCTGCCTAGGCAAGTGCGAGGAACCAGGGCCAGTCATAACACTGCATGCCATTCTGTGCTGTCCCAGCTTTGCCCCAGGCTCACAAAGCTGGCCACCAAAAACAGACATGGTGGTGCACCCCTATAATCCCACCACTGGGGAGGCTAAAACAGGAGAATTACTACAAGTCTGAGACCCTGTACCAAATACATAATTTAAAAAAAAAAAAAAAAAGCCAAGAGTTATTCATCAGGTGAATTTATCTCATCATAACTATATCTTACAGGTTTTTCCCTAAAAGAAACTTCTCTTGTACTTACCAGCTCAGCCCTAATTTACCAACACAACCATATAGAAAACCCCTATATTTAGTTTCTTATCTCACCAAATCCTCTTTTCTTTCTTTTCTTTTTTTTCTGTATTTTTGAGACAGGGTTTGCTATGCAGTTTAGGCTGGCCTTGTGCTCACTTTTGTAGCCCAGGCTGGTCTTGATTTCGTTCCGATCCTCCTGCCTCAGCCTCCCAAGTGCTGGGATTACAGGTGTGTGCCACCACGCCCAGCTCTAGATTTTTTTTTAAGTTGGACATTTTTTTTCTTTTTTTTTGCAGGACCAGGGTTTGAACTCATGACTTTGCACTTGCCAGGCAGGCACTTGTGCCACAGAGCTATCTCCCCAGCCCCTAAACCCTTTTCTTTACAACTATCATCTTAGTCTTAGTCACCCTTAAAATACTAACTTTAAGGCAATCAGTATTTCTCATTTCCTATGTCCTTTCCCAGGTCTCCAGAACCTGGTCTCCCTGACTCACACTGTCTGTGACATCTACCCAAGAGAACTCACTGCTGCTCTAGTCAGGCTATCTCTGTAGTACTTCCACCCCTGAGTTGTTTCCAGATCCAGAGAGTCCTCTCTGCCCCTCATCCACTTCCCTTCCTTTCATTCAGTGCAGAGGACTGAACTAATTAAATTCAATTGATAGCTGAATATAACTGATTTTTTTTTTTTTTTTTTTTAGGGAAAGGTCTACAGGGCTTTCAGGGTCTGTGTATAGCCTCCCAAGAGCTGGGATTACAGGCGTGCACCACTACACCCAGTCTCCAGTCTCAATTGCCACCCGTGGGGGTGGGGCCAGCAACGCAGGTCCAGAGACAAAACCCCTGGGTACTTTAATCTGCTGAGCTATTTGGGCAGCCTTCATAACTCATCTTCTATTACATAACTGTTCTATCATAAAACAAAGCAAAGTTCCAGAAAAGGAAAAAAAGACAGAGGGGGAAGAAAAATCAAATAAATTATGTAGACCTTAGGGACATGAGTCACCTACATATTGAGAAAAGGTTAATTGCGCACTTAGTCCAATGAAGGAAGAAAGAGAAAGGGGTGATGAAAGAGCAAAAACACACTGGAAGCTAGAAGTCAGAGCATTCATAACAATTCAGAGCTGAGATGAGTATTTTTCAACCCAGAAACCTTTGAGGATTGAATAAAGTCTTTTTTTTTTTTTTTTGGTCTTTTTGACACAGGGTCTCGCTATGCAGTTCAGGCTGGTCCTGAGCTCACTTTTGTAGCCCAGGCTGGTCTCGAACTCTCACAGATCCTCCTGCCTCAGCCTCCGGAGTGCTGGGATTACAGGCGTGCACCACCACGCCCAGCTTGAATAAAGGCATTTTAAGATATCAAAGACCCCTATGAGGTTCACCTCTCCTCTTTCCACAGAAAACTTCTTTGAGGACATATTCTATGTAAACAAGCAATGCTGACAGAAGACAACATCAGAACCAAGAAACAGTCACCTCACCCGAGGAGAGGCAACAATGCCTGCCAAGATGAGAGGGATCTCACGTGACAGGAACACAACATGTGCAGAGAGGAACCAATCCAGACTGGAGGAGAACATTGCCAGCCTCACAGATCCAAACCTGTGCTGTACTACACACTACCTATTATACTAATACAGCAGCTTAATACAGCCTACCACATACATGTCTACTGTGAAATGGCACAAATGCCAGTGACAGGTACAGACAGAAAACTAGGGAAATAAAAACTGTCTCAGAAAAAACAAAGTTATCTAAGTGAGCAAAGTAATTACACGATAGCATATTATTTGGCATAATAGGGAGCAAAATCATGTCAGACACTGATTTAGGCAAAAAAGTTCACAGTAGAAAGCAACAGAGTAGAGAGGGAGTTAACAAGAGATATAAACCTATTCTTCTATACTGTACAAAGTAAACATAATTAACCAAGAACAAAGTAAATGTAGGGCTGGGGAGATAGCTCAGTGGAATAAGCACTTGCCTTCCAAGTGCAGGGTCCTGAGTTCAATCCCCAGTGTTGGGGTGGGGGAAGTAAGTGTATGATTTAAACATGTAGAAGGGGCAACCAGACAGCTCAGCAGATTAAAGCACCTGTTTAGGCAGAGCCTAGCAGGCCAGGGTTTTAATCCCCAGCATGCCTCGCCAGCCCTACCTCCGGGGTGCACAGAGAAAGTGAATGAGACCGGGCATGGTGGCACGCGCCTGTAGTTCCAGCAATTGGGAGGCTGAAAACAGGAGAATCACTGAAAGCCCATCTATGTGTAGTGAGACCCTGTTGACCCTGTACTAAAATACATTTTTTTTTAAAAAAGAAAAGAAATGTAGGAAGAAGAACTAGAAAAGCTGAACTGAGGCATAGAGAGGGGCTCAGCATGGGTGAAGGCAGGCAAATGATGTTTCTATCAGCCTTGTTACAATTTTTTTTACACATTACAAAAAAAAATTGAATGTATTTACCACATGCATTTTTTTAAAATAGACCAATTACCTATAAAAACAAATCAAAGTAAAATATACAACAGCAACTCGGTATGAAAAAAGTTTCATTTTCATATGCCTTCAAAGTGATTTTAGGACAAAAGGATAAATTTCATTCATTCATTCATTGCGGGACTGGAGTTCAAACTCAGGACCTTGCACTTGCCAGGCAGGCACTTCTGCCACAGAGGAGGAGGGGGAGGA
>PVJA010054706.1:0-10000 GCA_004027025.1 Myocastor coypus
AAAAAAAAAAAAAAAAAAAAAAAAAAAAAAAATAAAAAAAAAAAAAATAAAAAATAAATAAAAGTAACTAAACACAAAATACATGTTAATAAAGTGGAAAAATTAGGCTTGTTCAGTAAAACTGCAGGATTTTTGGGGGAAATGAATAAAAGGTTAAAATGTTTTTGGCAATTGTATCAAGAAAAGGTGAAAGGAATGTAACAACCAGTTAGGAATGAGAAAAG
Organism: Myocastor coypus; assembly: GCA_004027025.1. Classification (NCBI taxonomy): domain Eukaryota; kingdom Metazoa; phylum Chordata; class Mammalia; order Rodentia; family Myocastoridae; genus Myocastor; species Myocastor coypus. The sequence continues at coordinate 225 of PVJA010054706.1, forward strand.
AGAAATAACTATAGCTACTGAGAAGATTTTCTTTCTTGAAAATTATTTTTAAAATCATTTATTTATTTATTTACTTACTTAACTTGGCATAGGGTCTCTGCACAGCTCAGATTTGTAGTGATCCTCCTGTCTCAGCCTCCCCAGTGCTGGGAATACAGGCATGAACCACCACACCTGGCTTCGGTGGCCAGTATGGATTTTCCAGTGTTCTGGCTCAGTAAAGCATGCAGTACTAGGGATCAAACCCACATCCTTGCTCTTACTAGGCAGGTACTTAGACCACTAGACTCTCCTCAGCTCTGAGAAGATTTTACAAACAAGACAATACATACCTGTATTTGCATAACTTTAACATCAAGCAAGTGACAGTTAACCTTGATATTCTTCTAGGGTAACCTTCCTTAATAACTACCAGAAATAAGTTTAGTAGAAAAGAAACTGTCGATGTGAAATCCTGAATGAAATATGAGCAGTAAATTACATGAGCAGATCAAGTAGTCTATGGCACTGCCTACCGATTGGCTACTCAGTCTCTTTTCCTTCTTTTGTAACTGAATCTTAATTTCATTTGATGAGAAAATGTGCCCAGTTGAAGACAGAAAAGAGGAAATTTCGTCATCTTGCCTGTAGAAGCATGTGATCATGTGACTCATCAGATGCTGCTGCATGAGACAAACGGCTTGTTAGGTGGGAATTCCAGAGAAATCCTGCAAATAAGGAGAAGAAAGCAGCATGATCTCTTTTGTGCTGTCTCTCCTTTGAGAGGGCTGCATTCTTCTTTGCAGGATACTTTCCTCCTTTCTCCACTCTACTCTGGCCCTAGAGGCCGACCTGTGGATGTCTTGTCTTAGTCCTTTTTTCATCAATGGGCCACAATAGCCAATATGCCAAATAAAAAGAGGAAAGGTGGGGCTCGGCAGGATGTCTCAGTGGTCTAAAGCGCCTGCTTAGGAAAGCTTAGGCAGCTGCAGGGACCACGGTTCAATCCCTGGTACCACATGCTGCGCCAGCCCTTCCCTCAGGGCAGGCTGAGCCGGCCATAAAACTAATAAATAAACAAACAAACAAAAGTTAAAAAAAAGAGGAAAGGTTTATTTGGGCTGACTGCCTAGGGCACAGTTGCCTAACTCTATACCAGAACAATATGGTGGAGAGGCACTGCAGAGGAATGGCTTCTGGTTTCCTGGTCGTCACAAAGCAGATAGGGGAGGAACCAGAGAACCGAGACAACCCCTTCCAGATCACATTCCAGTGACCCAGCTCTTTTGACCAGACCCCCCCCCCATCCTAACTGAAGGTCAGCTTTGTCACTCCAGGATTCGGTCACTTCAAATAGCACCACCTTGGAACACAGGGGGAATTTGAGGGAACATTCCCACGACTGCTGTTCAGTCTTCATTACTGGGATCACTTCCTCTCCTTACCCTTTCAAGCGTAGGTGTGGCAATGACTTGATCCTGTAATGGCCAATCCTTGGCAGATTTCCCTGAACTCTACCCACACCTTCCTTCCTTCCTTTCTTCCTTCCTTCCTTCCTTCTTTCCTTTACTTCTTTCTTTCCTTCTTTCTTTCTTTTTCATATTTGGTACAGGGTCTACAGGGTCTCACTACACAGATCGGACTCTTAGTAATCCTCCTGCTTTCAACCTCCCAAGCGCTGGGATTATAGGCATGCACCACCATACCCAGTCTCCGTCACAGTCTCAGCATTCTCTGGGGGCAGGGTTGTCACAGCATAGCCTCAGATCCAACGCAGGTCCCTGCTCCTGCCTAAGCAGGTGCATTGGTCTGCTGAGCTATCTGGCTGGCCCTCACTCACATATTTTGGAAGAGTCCATCCAATGTATTTATCCCATTGTCCCATCTTTACCAGCATTATTTCAGTGTCTTGAGGAAATCTCAATGTTTGTTTCAAAATTCCAAGTAGCATTCTGCCTATACTCAGGCAAAATGCTTTACAGAGGAAATTCTGACTTGGGTTCACTGCATGATTAAACTTGCAGAAACCTGAAAGAAAGTGCATCCACAGGACCTATTTTTTTTTTTCAGGACTGGGGTTCAAACTTACAACCTTGCACTTGCCAGGCAGGCACTTGTGCCACAGAGCTATCTCCCCAGCCCCTACAGGACCTATTTTGATCATGATGACAATGGCCAGTACTCTTTCAACAGGGAAATATGGCCCAGAAAAATGTTGAACATCAGGGGCCTAGCAGGATGGCTCAGTGTTCTAAAATGCCTGCTTAGGAAAGCTTAGGCGGCTGCAGGGAACATGGTTCTATCCCCGGCACCACATGTTATGCCATCCCTGCCCTCAGGGCAGGCTGAGCCGGCCATAAAAATAAATAAACAAGCAAACAAACAAAAGTTCTGAAACAAAAAAAAATTTTTAAAAAGTTGATCATCAGTTATTTTCCATGGACCAATCTGCATATACTTGTGCATTCAGGGGTAATCTCTTAATTTTTGTGTATAACAAATGCCCCTCCTTGTTGTACACATTACAGATTCTATATCAGTACTAATTCAGATTTACTGTTTTCCTCAGTTGAAATTGCCACTCACGAAATAATTATTAACTAAGTAAAGGATAAACCCTCCCAGTCTGTGTTCTTTGTTGTCACTGATCAACAGAACAATGATAAAATTGAGTCCAACAATCATATATGCCCCACACATATGACAAAAGCAAATTTATACACTGTACATCACTGATTTTATTTAATTGTAGAATAGAATACCTATTTTTGCATACACATGATGGTAATTTTTCTTCCTTGTACTTGTCATTGATTTTTTTTTTTTTTTGAGACAGGGTCTCACTGTGCAGTTCAGGCTGGTTTGAGCTCACTTTTGTAGCCGGGGCTGGTCTCAAACTCACAACGATCCTCCTGCCTCAGCCTCCCGAGTTCTGGGATTACAGGCGTGAGCCACCACGCCCAGCTTTGTCATTGATGTTTTTAACACTCAACAACATAATCTAAGCCATTGTTTTCTTTTTTCTCTTGGAACAGAATCTTTATCATTAAATTTGTGGTCACTATTACAAACTTCTTGAAATTCAGGTGTGGATAACCGCCTAAGCAGCTCTTTTTAATTTTTTTTTATTTTTTTCTTGTTTCAGAACCTTTATTTGTTTATTCACTCATTTTTATGGCTGGCTCACCCTGCCCTGAGGGCAGGATTGGTGCAGCATGTGGTGTTGGGGATTGAACAGCGGTCCCTGAAGCCGCCCGAGCTTTTCCAAGCAGGCGCTTTAGACCACTGAGCCATCCCGCCAGGCCCCTAACCAGCTCTCCTTGAAGGAAGAGCAACTGTCTCCATTTTGCCTGAGTCTTGCCCTATTTCATTGTATTGATATGTAAGAGCTGGCTAGGACTTTTGTTTCTCAATTGCCCTTAAGCAATGTATATTGGTCATGCTGAGGTGTTGATAGTCTTTCAAGGTGGTATGCGTGTCTCCCTGGTAACCTATGCCTGCTGCTCCTTAATGTGAGCCTGGACTTGACAGGTCCAAGAGCTGATGCTCAGCGCTGCCAGCTGGGAAGGAGCCCGGAGACAGTGACTATGATTTTTTGGGACTTGAAAGGTGACATCAAAGCTGAAGCATCAGACTATCGAAAACATTAGCTACTATGTAAATAGCCTTATGCAGATTACTCTCTCTGCATATCCTCTGCAGGTGGCAGATGTAAATGCAGGACCCCCACCTAGCTCAGCTCATAGTATTCACCTACCTCCCACAATTCTCAGTCATTCTTCCTCAAATCACTCCTCCACTGAATAAAGCTGGGTGAGGCCTTGGATCACTCTCTTAATTCCAGAGAACCATCTCTGTGGCTGGACTTAGAGCCCCTTGACTCCCCAATAGTAATAAATATGTTTTGGCGTCTTTACTTTCTCTGTGGGTTGCATGGGAAGTGGTAGATTGGAGTTACCTTGGTGAGATTCCAATGAAGTGACTTGGGATTACAAACACTGACTTCTCAAATCAAAATGAGGACCTAAAAGGGACGCCTACATCAGGGATCTTGGCTTTGAGTATCCATGTGGCTATGTGACACAGAGATCAAAGAACATGGGCGAGAGTAAACTAGAGGTTGATTTCTAGCTTTCACAGTAGTGGGGAGTTAGAAGCTTCTCGACTGACATGGAGGTCATTGAGATATCTGTGCTCTTCCCAGCTTATTGCCCTGCCTTTTTCTCAAGTGTTCCCCCCTCCCCTATGTGGTAACAAGATGGCTCACTATCCCATGTACATCCCGGGTGCCAGAGGTGTGAAGGAGAGAAGAAGGCACGTGAGCCTTGCCTATGACAATGTACTCCACAAGTCATCTGGGTCACTTGATGTCACATTCCAGGGGCTAGAATCAGTCACAAGCCCACACACAGCTTCAAAGAAGCTGAGTAATTATGGGTCTATTTTGAGTGTCCATATGCCTAATTGAAATGTCAGAGGATTTTATTTCCAGGAAAATAAAAAGAACATATGTGTGTGAGCCCTATAGCCACCTTGGTCACTTCCGCAATACGGCTACAGAAAGAAAGTACTTGAGTAATGTTCTTGAATTTGAGCCTGTTCTTTACATTTAGTCAATAAAGTCATAAATTTGTTACTGGAAAACATTATTGTGCTCTTTTTAAAAATTTCTAATTTTTAATTTATTTTTTTTCTTGTTTCAGAACTTTTGTTTGTTTGTTTATTTTTATGGCCAGCTCAGCCTGCCCTGAGAACAAGGCTGGCACAGCATGTGGTGCTGGGGATCGAACTGCGGTCCCTACAGCCAGCTAAGCTTTCCTAAGCAGGTGCTTTAGGCCACTGAGCCATCCCGCCAGGCTCCTAAACGGGTTATTTTTGAAAAAAAGAAAACACTGTTGAATTGTCGCGTAAAGACATTGCACTGAAGATTTCATGTGATTTTTCTAATAAGGCACAAGTATTTCCAGTGTAAGAGCACAGTAATGGGGCCCGTCAGGATGGCTCAGTGGTCTAAAGCCCCTGCTTGGGAAAGCTTGGGCAGCTTCAGGGACCGCGGTTCAATCCCCAGCACCACATGCTGCACCAGCCCTGCCCTTGGAGCAGGCTGAGCCGGCCATATAAATGAGTGAATAAACAAACAAAGGTTCTGAAACAATAAATAAGTAAGTAAATAAATAAATAAATAAATAAATATTTTAAAAATAACCCTTTTATTTCTAATAATAATTTCTTAGCATATTTCCTGATAATGCTTTCCTATTCCCTCTCTCCCTCTCTCCTTTCCTTTTGCTCTACCGTTCTTTTTTTTTTTTTTTAACAGCTTGTTCTTTTTTTTAATTTTATTTTTTTTCTTGTTTTGGAACTTTTGTTTGTTTATTTATTTGTATGGCCAGCTCAGCCTGCCCTGTGGGCAGGACTGGCGCAGCATGTGGTGCTGGGGATCGAACCGTGGTCCCTGCAGCTGCCTGCCAGCGCTTTAGACCACTGAGGCATCCTGCCGAGCCCCTGCTCTACCGTTCTTTTGTTTCATTTTTCTATTTTTTTCTTCCTTTTACTCCTTCCTCTCTTTCTGTCTGCTAATGTGAAACCATCACAATCGCACATTCATTTGTCCAGAGCATACTGAAAACACAGTATTTTTTTTTTTTTGTCTTTTTGAGACAGGGTCTCGCTATGCAGTTGAGGCTGGTCCTGAGCTTACTTTTGTAGCCCAGGCTGGTCTCGAACTCGCACCAATCCTCCTGCCTCAGCCTCCCGAGTGCTGGGATTACAGGCGTGAGCCACCACGTCCGGCTTGAAAACACAGTATTTATATTTGTGTTTCACTCCTACTTAAGGACTTAAATTTAAATTTACAACATTATGCAGAGTTGTAATGTTTATATCATCATTTTCATAAATTTCTTTAGACCTTTCAAATCACAAACTTATTGCTTAGAATTAAGGCTATAGAACACATAATAAAGAAAAAGAGCAACAAAAATGTTAGAGTCATAAAAACACCATACAAATGGCATAAACATACAAACATAAAGAACAGTTTTGGGAGCCTGGTAGGATGGCTCAGTGGTCTAAAGCACCTGCTTGGGAAAGCTTGGGAGGCTTCAGGGACCGTGGTTCGATCCCTGGCACCACATGCTGCGCCAGCCGTGCCCTCGGGTCGGGGTGAGCCAGCCATAAAAATGAGTGAATAAACAAAGGTTCTGAAACAAGAAAAAATAAATAAATAAAATTTAAAAATTCTTTCAAAAAAAGAAAAAACAGTTTTCCAACTGAGTAATAGAAGACAAACCAATCAATTCAGTCCTTAGAGCGGATGTGCAAATTTAAAGATCATTAATAATAAAGAATTTCTGTGGAAGTTGTAATCTTACACTTTGAATCTAAGCAGCATATGTGAATAAATTGCTTTCAAGTTTTCCACTGAAACTTTGCAATTATTTCAATATTGTGCAATAGACCAGCAGCGATCCATTAGTGATGTGTGGCCTGTACCTTCACAAATGCCATTTCCTTCATTGTGGCTTGTATAGTTAGCCCAATCTGTCTGCGAGCTTGCCATTGACAGATTCAATCCATTTTGGCTCAAAATAGTGAAGCAAAAAACATTGCTCCTGTGCTGAACATGTACAGACTATGCTCTTGCCATTATTATTTAAATAATGTAACTACTATTTAGGTAGTATTTATTTCTTTTAAGATTTATTTTTATTTTTTTATTGTTTCAGAACTTTTGTTTGTTTATTTATGTATTTTTATGGCCGGCTCAGCCTGCCCTGAGGGCAGGGCTGGTGCAGCATGTGGTGCCGGAGATCGAACTGTGGTCCTTGCAGCCGCCTAAGCTTTCCTAAGCAGGCGCTTTAGACCACTGAGCCATCCTGCCGGGCCTACAGAGGAAGTTTTTTTTTTTTTTTAGTTCAATTTTATTTATTTTATTTTATTTTTTTTCTTGTTTCAGAACCTTTGTTTATTCACTCATTTTTTTTTTTAAGGCTGGCTCAGCCCACCCCGAGGGCAGGGCTGGCACAGCATGTGGTGCCGGGAATCAAACCATGGTCCCTGAAGCCGCCCAAGCTTCCCCAAGCAGGCGCTTTAGACCACTGAGCCATCCCGCCGGGCCCTACAGAGGAAGTTTTGAATTTTCATTTTAAGGTCTCTTACAGCTCTAATATTCTCCCATAGTATTAAAAAGAGATGGATATCATTCGCTGATGTGAGAAAACAACTTTTGATCTATTATTTATTATAATCCATTTGAATCAGTAAAAACCCCCATTGAGGTCAAAGGACTAAAATAAATAAGTGTTATGATTTATGTCTAGTTGTGTCCCCAAAGCCTCATGCAGTCATAGGGCGGTGACTTCTATAGATTGAGACTTGACTCATGAGTCACTAAGAATATGTTATTTAGTACTGATCTAGAGTTTGAGACTTGATCCATGATCCACTGGATTATGTGTTTTAAGTACTTCTGGGATTATAGGTATAGCCTAAGGCAGATAGGCTGAGGCAGAGAGCCTGATTGTAATATAAGGAGAGACAGACTAGAGCTGTTGCTCTCTGCTTCCCTGTTTGGTTGTTTGCCTCTGTCACGACTGTTGCTGTTCTGCCACCAAACTGGATGCTCTCTACCTGGTTCCACTCAGCGTTGGGCCAGCTAAATATGGACTGAAACCTCCAGTAACCGTGAGCTAACAAACCTTTTCCTCCTTCATTTTGGGTGTTGGGTATTTGTCCCAGCAGTGAGAGGAGAGTAACTAAGACAATACGTATCTCACACGTAGCTCTGGCTCAGTTTCATTGTGTCCAAAATGTAAAGAATTCCATAGGCTGGCAAAGGCCAAGGAAACAAAGTGGTATAAAGTGGTCTGCTCAGCTCTCCAGGTCTCATAGAGAAGTCATCGCCAAACCACCCCTTCCTAACTTTTCCCACATGCTGAAGAGCAAGTCTTTTAGCAGATTATATCTTACTCCAGTAAATTTTCAACCTTCCATAGTACGAAGGGGGCAAATGATGGGCAGACAAACCATGTGATTAGTGTGATTAGTATATATAGCACTTTGGTTTCAGGATGTTATTATGTTATTAAATCTGTCAGAATTTTTTTAAGTCCGAATATCTAACTTACAAATCTATGTAAATGACCTCTTCAAAACTTTCTAAGAGGGAAAGCAGGGGCCCGGCAGGATGGCTCAGTGGTCTAAAGCGCCTGCTTAGGAAAGCCTAGGTGGCTGCAAGGACCGCAGTTCTATCCCCAGCACCACATGCTGCGCCAGCCCTGCCCTCAGGGCAGGCTGAGCCGGCCATAAAAATAAATAAATATACAAACAAAAGTTCTGAAACAAGAAAAAAAAATAAAAAAATAAGAGGGAAAGCAAAGCATTGGGGGGCTTGCAAAGGTAACTGCAATTCACTACACCAGTAATTTTTTTTTTACAATTCTTTAAAATTATTTATTTATTTATTTATTTATTTATTTATTTACTTATTTACTTACTTACTTACTTACTTATTTCCTTGTTTCAGAGCTTTTTTTTTCTTTATTTATTTTTATGGCTGGCTCAGCCTGCCCTGAGGGCAGGGCTGGTGCAGCATGTGGTGCCGGGGATCAAACCGCAGTCCCTGCAACCACCTAAGCTTTCCTAAGCAGTCACTTTAGACCACTGAGCAATCCTGCTGGGCCCCCTCCAGTAACTTATTTTAATTATTTTAGAGGCATTAAAATCACAGCTAATATAATTCTTTTGGCATGAAATATTTGTTAACTAATTTCTCTGCCTCCACTGTTCTAACACATGCTTTACCAGATGCAAACAAACAAAGGAAAACACACGGCCTCCTATCTGAAGCCTTTGTGCTGGCCACAATACTTGCTTGAACCTGATTGGTGTAGCCTTGTGAACACATACAGTCATCCCTCCCTATCCATAATAGATTGGTTTCAATTCTTTTCGTGGATACTAAAATCAGAGAGTGTTTGAATCCCTTACATTGAATGGCATTGTATTTGCCTAGAATCTGTGAATATCCTTTCATATACTTTTATTTTGTTTATTTATTAATTTGTAGGTGCTAGACATGGACCTTTGGGCCTTGTCAGTGCCTACCACATGCTCTACCATTGAGCTATACATCCATTTCCTCCTGTATACTTGAAATAATCTACACTGTACATGATGCAGTTTAATCTTTTTGTTTTGTTTTGTTTGTATGGTACCAGGGATTGAACTCAGGATATTACACTTGTCAGGCAAGCACTTATTCTACTGAGCATTCTCCTGGCTCCTGTACATGCTGCAGTTTGAATGCTATGTAGGGCCCATCAGGATGGCTCAGTGATCTAAAGTGCCTGCTTAGGAAAGCTTAGGCTGCAGCAGGGACCACAGTTCCATACCCGGCACCACATGATATGCTAGCCCCGCCGCCAGGGCAGGCTGAGCCGGCCATAAAAAATAAATAAATAAATAAATAAATAAATAAATAAATAAACTTTACACACACAAAATAAAATAAAATAAAATAAAATGTAGGAGGAGGGCCGGCCAAATAGCTCAGGAGAGGGGACCGGCAGGATGGCTCAGTGGTCTAAAGCGCCTGCTTAGGAAAGCTTAGGTGGCTGCAGGGACCACTGATCGATCCCCGACACCACATGCTGTGCCAGCCCTGCCCTCAGGGCAGGCTGAGCCAGCCATAAAAATAAATAAATAAATAAATAAACAAAAGTTCTGAAACAAGAAAAAAAAATAAAAAATTCTTTAAAAAAACCAAAAAACAAATACCTCAGGAGATTAAAATG
>PVJA010054707.1:0-11465 GCA_004027025.1 Myocastor coypus
GGAAGAGTGACCCCGAGCGGCTGTGTGAGCGGGTTTTTATAGGGTGTCTATGCTAATGAGGGATTCAGCAAGCAGGTTTCACAGAAGCCAATAGCGTACGTTATTCGGGGGATTGGGGAAGGTGATTGGGGTGGTGCGAGTCCTGCGGGCAGCTAATGGGAAAGTGAGCCCTCGGGCAGCTAATGGGAAAGTGAGCCCGCGGGCAGCTAATGGGAATGCGGTGACTTTATTCTTGACCAGGAAACCAAAGGGGAAATTGGAACCTAAAGGTCTCAGAAAATAGAAAACTTAAGGAAACAGGAACTCACTTGGGTTTTATCAGGAACTAAGCAGATAAACACTAGTCATATGTATACGTAACTATGTATGCATATATATATATATATATATATATATATATATATATATATATATATCACTCCTAACACTGAAAGAAAAAGTATATAGAAATCTTGAAAACATAGGTGTAGGCAGAAAGTTCATGAATAAAACTCAAACTGCATGTGAAATAAGAAGGAAATAATCAACAACTGGGACCTCATCTTGTCAGTAAGATTTTTTAACAACAGCAAAAATCAACAAAAGAATGAACACAACCTACAGAACGGAAAAAAATTCTAGCCACTTGTCACTCAGACAAGGAATTTCTATGTAGAACACATAAAGTATTGAAAAAAATCAGACTCTCCAAATTCAAAGATCCAATCCAAAATGGGCATCCGAGATGAAAATACATTTCTCAGATGAAGAAATACAAATGGCAAATAAATACATGAAAAAATGGTCAACATTGGTCATTTGAGAGACAGAAATTAAAAAAGCACTTAGATTTCATCTCACTCCAGAATGGGTATCATCTAAGAAATCAACTAATAACAAATGCTGGTGGGCTGTGGTAAAAAAGGAACCCTTCTATGCTGGTGGCAGGAGTGCACAATGGTGCAATCTCTACGGAAATCAGTGTGGAGCATCCTCAAAAAGCTAGAATTAGAGGTGCCATTCAACTCAGCTCTCCCCCCTTTTGGGTATCTTCCCAGAAGGATTTAAAATGTCATACCACAGCACTATATGTATGTTCCACGTTTATAGCAGCACGATTTGTCATGTCTAAATACTGGAAACAACCCAAATTGTATAAAAATACGGTATTTTTATACAACAGAGTCCTACTCAGCCATAAAGAAGGATAAACTTAAGACTTTTATAGATAAATGGATGCAACTTGAGACCCTACTTATTAGTGAAATAAATCAGACTCACATGTGTAAACTTCATATTGTCTCCCTAATGTGAGAAACTGAAATAGTAAATAAGGCCTAAAATGTACAACAGAAATTACGAAATGGGAAGAAATTGTTAAAAAGAAAAAGGATAGGATGGAATAAAGGGGAAAGGAAGGGAAAAGAGAAAAAATATGAGTCAGTTATACTATTAGTGTCTCTTAGTTCATACAAAAGGAAACTTTGTGTGCTTATTTCAATTGGAGAATATTTTATGCTCATATCTTGTACTGAGTAACTACTTTAATGAGAATAAGATGCAATATATTAACTATTGTTATTCTTTTAACATTTTATTATGAAATTTTATTTTACTTTTTTTTCTTACGAAAAGAAAAAGAAAGAGAAAAATAAAAGGACCCTAAGTTTGATTCTCAGGACTCCAAGAAGAGTTTGATGACTAAATTCATCTGCTACTACTGAGGAGAACTATACCCCCTTAGGTGAGGCTGCAATAAGAACCATTACAAGAGGCCCCTGAGCCATGTCCTTATTGTAAAGGTGACCACTGGAGATCATATTGCCCAGAGGCAAGAGGCCCCAGGGATCAGATCCATCTTACCAATTGGTCCAACAAGACTGCAATGTTTCAGTCAGAAAAGAAATAAACCCTGAAATATGGGCAATTAAAGGCTGAATAGGAAGAGCAGTAAGAGCTGCCCTAGTACAAAACATCATAAAGATCCTATATTCTCTCACTGGAGACAACACGCTGTAAAGCCTTAAGTTATTTCTTTTGTGTGTATGCTACCAGAAATCAAACTCAAGACCTCATGCTTACCAGACAGGTGCTTGTGCCACTGAGCTATATATATCCCCAGCCTCAAGATCTGATGTTAAAGGAGGACTTTAGCCTATAATTCACAACTTAAAGACAGCACTTGCAACACTCCAATCTTGGCAGTTCAAAAGCCCAATGGGGAGTGGAGGTTGGTACTGGACCTTAGATTGGTGAATGAGGTAGTAGCTCCCATTCACAAGGTGTTACCTAACCCATACACTCTCCCTTCTCAGATCCCAAGAGATGTTAGGTGGTTTTCAATGACAGATTTAAAAGATGTCTTCTTTTGTATTCCTTTATAGACAAATTTCTAGTTTCTTTTTGCTGTGAAAATCCTCATGACTAGGCCTCTCAACTGAATTATTATTATTATTATTATTATTATTTTTTTTTTTTTTTGTCTTTTTGAGACAGGGTTTCACTAGGCAGTTGAGGCTGGCCTTGAGCTCACTTTTGTAGCCCAGACTGGTCTTGAACCCACATCAACCCTCCTGCCTCAGCCTCCTGAGTGCTGGGATTACAGGTGTGAGCCACCACGCCTGGCTTCTCAACTGAATTGGACTGTGCTTCCTCAAGGGTTCAGTGAAGAGTCTTTGCTTTGTTGGACAAGTGCTTGCCTGGGACTTGGCATGCTTTGATTTGTTTCAAATCAGTCCCACAATATGCAGCTGATACACTGTTATGTGTCTCCTCAGAAGAGCTCTCTAGCTGGGCGTGGTGGCTCACGCCTGTAATCCCAGCACTCAGGAGGCTGAGGCAAGAGGATTGGTGCGAGTTCGAGACCAGCCTGGCCTACAAAAGTGAGCTCAAGGCCAACCTCAACTGCATAGTGAGATCCTGTCTCAAAAATACAAAAAAAAAAAAAAAAAAAAAAAAAAAAAAAAAAAAAAAAAAAAAAAAAGGAGAGCTCTCTAGGCAAGGGCACCTGCGCTTTGCTTAATTTTCTAGTTTAAGGTACCACTTTGCAGTCTTGAGGTAAAAGTACTTGAGTTTTATCATATCTAAAGGAATCCCAAAAGCTGAAGAAAGAAAGAAACCGATACTTTCCTTCTCAAAGTCTAAGACCCTAAAACAGCTAAGGAGATTCCTAGGAATTACAAGTTGTTGCCTTCAGATGGCAGGGTATGGGGAGATCATATGACTCCTCTATCAGCTCACACAAGAAGCCCAAAAGGCTGACATCCATGTTTTAACCTGGGAACCTGACTCCCAAACTACATTCCAGAAGCTTAAACAATTACTTCTAAATGCTCCTCTAGCATCAAGCCTACAGACAGGACACCCTTTCAGTGTGCATGTTAATGAAAGGCAGGCATGGCTTTGAGAGTGCTTATGCAAGATCGAGGACTTGCTCAACAGGCTATGGCATATCTGAATCATGAATTAGACACTGTAGCAAATGGATGGTTTGCGTGCCTTGGAGCTGTGGTTGCTGTAGTTCTCCTTATAGGCATCCAAGCTGACCTCAGGTAAAGATCTTACTGTATACACATCTCACACTGTGGCCAGAGTTCTTTTTTCCAAAGAGAGTGTATAGCTATCAGACAACCAACTTCTCAAATACTAGGCTCTACTTCTAGAAGGGCCAGCCATTAAAATAAAGATATATTCTTCCTTAACTCTGCTACCTTTCTACTAGAAAAAGAAGAAACAGAGGCTGAAAGACACAACTGCGAACAGTTCTCCATACCTACACAGCCTAAGATGAACTATTAGACATACTCCCACTGACTTGATTTGAGCTTTTTTTGTGATGGCAAAAATAGGTTCATGGAAAATGGCACAAAAAAGGCAGGCTATACAATAGTGACTCTACATCAGACAGTTGAAAGTACTTTACCTTTGGGACTAATGCCCAGATAGCAGAATTTATAGTTCTGACAAGTGCTTTGCAATTCAGTGAAGGACAGAAAGTCAATATTTATACTGATTCAAAGTAAGCCTCTAGCTCAGAGATCACCATTGAAAGTAATATAATCTATAACCTACATTAAAAAAAAAAAAAACTAAAGACAAGATTCTAAGATTTTATAGAGTTTAGTAGAACCCCTAAGAGTAGAGAGCCAATAATCATAGGTATAAAGATGGCTAGTTTCAGATATGGGATGAGTACATGTGGTTAACTCCAACCATAAGACAACTTAATAAAAAGGCTCCTGTATGAAATAACTGCTATTCTCACTGGACTAACTCTACTAAAATTGTTGAGATGGACATTCCCTGAGCTGCGAATACACACCATAACTTTACAGGTCAAAGACTGGTTTGCAACAGACTTGTTTAATAGCTCTGGAATTATGTGGGAAGCCCCCAATGGCACTCGCTGGCTCTGTGGAACAAATATGTGCTCCTAATTGGATAGGGAGATGCACACTGGGATTTGCATGCTTACAAGGCAGCAGAGTCAGAAATATCAACAAATGTGCAAACTGAGCCCATCTATAACAGCTTCATTGGTATGGTCATCTGATTTTTATCTTTATTCCTTCCCTAGGATTAAAGGGTATTATGTACCAGATCAGGGCCTAGACTAATTATACTCAATCAGACTTAGATGAGGCCTTCATTTTTTTTGTTTAATGTATTTGGTACAGGGTCTCACTACACAGTTTGGACTTCTAGTGATCCTCTTGTTTTCAGCCTCTCCAGAACTGGGATTACAGGTGTGTGTCACCACATCCAGTCTCAGTGGGGTGGCTCAGTGCACCTCAGGGTGGAGGGGGAGTGGCCTAGGGTAATGGGGATTGAACCCAGGTCCCTGCACTTAGTCTGCTGAACTATCTAACTGGCTCTGAGACCTCAACTTTTTTTTTTTTTTTTTTACTATGATAAAACATTTTTTATTATATTTTTCTAAATATTGAGACAGTTTTAAAACATATTAGTAGGACAGCCACACTAATTGATACAATGCATATTGTTGTCTTCATAGTAGTTGTTCAGAGTACAAAATGCAGACATGATAACTCTTCTAAACACTATTGGGGGCTGGCAAGATAGCCCAGTGGTCTAAGCACCTGCCTAGGCAAGCTTAGGCAAGCACAGGAGGATTGTGGTTCAGTCCTGGCCACCACAAGCTGGACCAGCCCTGCCCCCCAGGGCGGGCTGAGCTCGCCACACACACACACACACACACACACACACACACACACACACACACACACAAAAAAAAAAAAAACACTATTGGTACAAATATTTCTTTGCATTGAACTAAGAGAAAGTAGTTGTATACATAGAGCAATATTCCACATTGGCAGAAAAGGCAATGTCGGAAGCTGTTGACTTGAGCCTTTTACAGCTCAGCATACTAATCTGGTTTTGCTTGTTATGCCTTGTGGTTAAACTTTTCTGCTGGGTCGTTAAGGCCAAGTTGAAGCAAGACATATAACAAAACATGTAATTTTTATATCTGACAAGGTTAGTAAAATCCCCTCAGGATTTACCTTGAAACCATGTACAGCGTTTTGTAGAACTTTTGTCAGTGTCAGCTATCTGGATGAGTCATGGCCATTGCTTGATCAGTTTGCTTTCTGTGAAAGCCTGAGAAAATGTTTTTTTTCTAGGTGACTCTCCTTAGGCACACTATACATCATTGATCCCTTTCCTCTGTGGCTCCATAATCTCCTTAAACAGAAAATTTGGGACACCACTGAGTTATAGGATGTACAGGGGAGAGACTTCAACTTTTAAAATCTCTTTTCTAAATGAAAAAGTAAAAGTAATAAGGCAAGTTGTTCCCTCAGATCAAATGGTATTAGACAGCTATGCAAGGGAGTATTTGTGCTGTGAAAGCTGAATGCTGTGTGTACTGCTAATAACTTCAACTTTTACTAGCTCTTCCTGGTATAAATATTTGTTGGTTGCATTCATAATTGATTTATCAATCTTTGTCCAATGAATACTTAACTGTTTCTTTGACCTTGCCCCTTCTTGACTTAAAGCTATGGCATCTATCAAGAGTCTTTACACTGACCTTCTGTAGTGTATCTATGATTGCCATTCTGTCTTCGACTAGAAATAGCCAGAATGGTCTTTGCTCTTTACCCCCTCACATTAGTTAGGTATACCTCTTCAGAGGGGGCATGTTATAGACAGCTAAGTTAGACAAAAACATAGGCAGTAAAACAGGGCTAAGCAGGAGGATTACTGTGAGTTCAAGGCCAGCCTGCACTGCACAGTGAGACTCTGACTCAACAAAAAACAAAACAATACAAAACCAACATCAAAAAACTTCCTTAGGTATTCATAATAAAATTAGATATGTTAAAGTACTTACAAATGTAATAAATGTTCATATGCACAAAACAGCTACAAAGTGATCTACCTATAGCATTTAAAAACATTTTTATTATAAAAAATTCAAACATTGCCAAGTTAGAATGGTAGCATAAAGTCCCATGTTAATCACCCCTAGGTCCCTGAATTATCAATATATGCCATAATCATTTCCTCTATCCTTAATTTCCTTTGCTAAACTATTTTAAAGTAAATTCCAGATATGTCATTTTATTTCTAAATTCATCCTTAAATTTTCTATTAATTTATAATATAAATTCTATAGTTATCTCAAATTTATTTATTTATTTTATTTATTATTATTTTTATTCTTGTTTCAGAACCTTTGTTTATTGACTCATTTTTTTTTTATGGCTGGCTCAGCCCGCCCCAAGGGCAGGGCTGGCACAGCATGTGGTGCTGGGGATCAAACTGAGGTCCCTGAAGCAGCCCAAGCTTCCCCAAGCAGGCGCTTTAGACCACTGAGCCATCCCGCCTGGCCCCTCAAATTTATTTATTTAGGGCCTGTGAGATAGCTTAGTGGTCTAAAGTGCCTGCTCAGGCAGGCTTAGGCAACCACAGGAACCACAGATCAATCACTGGCATCACATGCTGTGCCAGTCCCACCCCCAGGGCAGGCTGAGCCAGTCATAACATAAATAAATAAATTTTTTTTAAAATAAAGAAAATTACTAAAATTTTTAAAAATTATTTATTTGAAATAGTGGGGATTGAACCTATGGTCTTTGTACTAAGCTACCTTGCCACTTTTTTAAAATGTTGAGGCAGGGGCTGGGGAGATAGCTCCGAGGCACAAGTGCCTGCTGGGCAAGTGCAAGGTCGTGAGTTTGAACCCTGGTCCCACAAAAAATAAATAAATAAATAAATAAATAAATAAAAATGTTGAGGCAGTATCTTGCTAAGTTGCTAAGTAGTCCAGGCTGGGCTTGAACTTCAATCCTGCCTCAGCCTCCTAAAGTGCTGAGGTTATAGCATATACACAATGTATAGCACACTTTAAAGTCCATTTTTGTTCAAATCAAAATCCAAGCAAGCTCTACATATATGGCTGTTTCCCAATTTTTTTTGGGTGGGGAGGTATGCATGTCAGGACCATAAATAATTTTTCCTACAAGGTAGTCCCACACCAACCCCTCCCTGCACCCCATTTCATTGACTTGTTATAGAAACAAAGTATGTTCCAAGCATAGGATGTATTTATACTAAAAATAAATAAATAAATAAATAAATAAAATCACTTCTTTATCTGAAATTCAAATTTAACTATCCTATTTTGTTTTGCCCAAATCTAGAAAACCTATATTAGAATCAACATCTACATTTCTGGCAAAAATAATTCATGGATGTTAGCATGTGTGTCATACCTATCACATCTATATATATTCAAATGCCTACTAGGACTACAGCCTTACCCCTTCCTTTTTTTTTTGTCTTTTTGAGACAGGGTCTCACTATGCAGTTCAGGCTGGCCTTGAACTCACTTTTGTAGCCCAGGCTGGTCTCAAACTCGCACTGATCCTCCTGCCTCAGCCTCCCGAGTGCTGGGATTTACAGGGGTGCGCCACCACGCCCGGCTTCCTTTTGAAATTGTCTAATCAAATGAATTAATCCAATGGCTTAATCCTTTCCTTTGATGATTGATACCTACTTTATTTATTTTTTTAGATTTTTTTTTAATTTTATTTTTTTTCTTGTTTCAGAACTTTTGTTTGTTTATTTATTTTTATGGCTGGCTCAGCCTGCCCTGAGGGCAGGACTGGTGCAGCATGTGGTGCCAGGGATCGAACCGTGGTCCCTGCAACCACCCAAGCTTTCCTAAGCAGGCACTTTAGACCACTGAGCCATCCTGCCAGGCCGGTACCTACTTTAGTTAGGGTCTACAAGATGGTGATTTTGTTTCTTTTTATTTTTTGTTTTGTTTTACTTTTTTGAGACCCCTCACTATGTAGTTCAGGTTGATCTTGAACTTGCATTGATCCTCCTGCTTCAGCCTCCCAAGCGGTGGGATTATAGGAGTGCTCCTCCATGTTCAGCTAAGATAGTGATTTTCTGATCCAATCATTCTTTCTAGAAAAACTTTATGCCCTAAATTAGGGATACTGATTACCTAAAGTAGGTGAAGGGAGGTACAAACACTTAATTCTTTCTTTCTAATTTTCAATTCACAAATGAGTATTGTCCTTATTTTGAATGGTGTTAAACCAGTTCTTTTAGATTTTATCCTTTTTTTTTCCCCTGAGGAAAAAGTTCTTTTACATTTTTTCCTCTCTTGTCTTAGCCTCCCAAGCACTACAATGCCAAGCTGTTTTTGTTACACCCATGATTTATTCTAGGTTTTTATATATTTCATGTATTTCATTCAATTGCCTTAGTGTTTGACAGCTTCATCTTACACATGGCTCAGTTTCATGAGTAGTGGTCTATAGTGCTAAATTCAGACCAAGGTTATACAATCTCAGTAAGTTTTAAGCAAGGAGGGCATGGGTATTAGGGAAAGAATTAGCACACCACATTAGCTCTGCTTTTCCTTTGGAGATCAGAACAGCTGCACTTACTCACAAGTAGCTAATCCAGAAGAGTCACTACTTGCACTACCTATTTGAGGTACTGGATATTCACTTGAAGTCAGTTTTCAACTTTGATGTCAATTTCAAACAACTAGCTGTAGCTTCTAGAGGGATTTTACTAAGAACAGTTTTGAAGCTAGCCAGGGTGGTGCACACCTGCAATCCCCACACTCTGAAAAGCTAAGGTAGGAGCTCAAGTTCAAGCCCAGCTTAAGTAATTTAATGATTTACTAAATTCCTGTCTCAAAATAAAAAGGGCTGGGGATGTAACCTAGTACAAAGGTCCTGGATTCAATCCACAGTATAGGAAGAAATAAAAAGGGGCTTTGACTTATTTACACACATCTCTTAAGAGATTACAGGATGAGAATTTCGAAGGATGGATCAAATCCTTTCCAATGTATTCTTTGCACCTCTACTTATACGCTGGCACTAAGAATTTACTATTGATACTTCATCATAGTGGGATTCTAGAAAGATAACATGATACAATGACCAATAAGAAGAAAAATAATCAATTAAATGGAATGTAGGATATACATTTTTAGAAAATTGTGTAATCAAGTATTTTAGGAAATTAAAAAAAACACAAATATTTTAGGAAACTTGATTTCAAATACCCTCACAGGTAGTTCATCAGGAATTTGATTAGAAAAAAAAGGAATGGGTAAAAGGAAAGTTAGGGGTCAAGACAGATGATTGTTGAGTTTATCCATATTATATTAACAATAACTTTAATGGGGATATTAAAGCAAAAACAACAAATACATAGTCTACTACTACATAATAAAAGCACATATATATGCTGCTATTCTCTACTCCCTTAACAATAGCAAATAACCCAAATAACTCATCTCAATACTTTTTTATTAAGACATTAAACTGCCTCAAAATCCCTTCTTTGGTTATTTGCACAAAACAATGCACAATTTCATGAATTCTGACAGCTATATTCATCTGTGAAATCACCACCATAATTAAGAATATGTTCTTCAGAACATTTCCATTCCTTTGAAGATTCCTCAGTCCTTTTTGCATTCTATTCTTTAGTCCGCTTCTGGACCTATGCAATCACCAATCTACTTTCTGTTATTATATGTTTTGTACTTCCTAATTTTATGTAAATGGAATTACATCCTCTTTCATTTAGCATAATGATTAAGATTTATTTGCAATGCATATATTACTGCTTCAATTTACTGAGTGAGAAAAAAGATTCATAATGAATATGTGGATTTCTCAGGTAACACAGCTCTCAAGTGACAGTTCTAATATTAGACTAGTATTAAGTCTTTTCATGTCTGGTCCATGTTCCTTCCATTATCCTGACATGCCTAGTAGCTACCCTGCTCAGCTGATAGCTGTTACAGTCTCTCTTGCAGCTGTCACCACTGGGAAAATGCCTTAGTGAAACCAAATGAGGAGAGGGGGTGATGAGAAGTTTTTACAAGTGTGATCCACTGGTGACAAATATGCAGAATTCTTTGTGGCAAGCTCAGGCACAGTGAGGTCTCAGCTGTTGAGATAATAATCAGAAATAATTTTGCAATGCCAGTAGCAAAATATATAGAAAAGAAATGTCATTTTTTTAATAGCTACAAGAAGAAACAGAAGGGGAGGAGGAAGACAAGGGCAGAGGAGGGGAGAAAGGAGAGGGAGAGAGTGACAAGAAAATACCTAACAATAAATTTAACCAAAGAAATAAAAAGAGCTCCACGATGAAAACTATAAAACAGAAAACTGCAAGTTTGAGCCCAGGCTGGGAATCTAGCAGTGTAGTGAGAACCTGTCTCAAAGTAGAAAAAAAGTAAAAAAAAAAAAAAAAAAGGGCTAAGACTATAACTCAGTGCAAAGCTCCTGAGTTAAATATCCAGTACTTAAAAAAAAAAAAAAAAAAAAAAAAAACTGGTAAAATACCTATAACTTTTTAGTTCCTACTTTTACTGAATCTGAACTCTTAGTGGTCATATAAAAAGAGGAAAAATAATGCTGAAGCTAACCTCATAGCCTTGTAACAATAATACATTGTGTGGGCTACATTCAAACAGGGTTGAATTTACTTTGAACTTTTTCGTCTTCCCCTGTAAGATGAGGAGACCTTGAGGATTAAAATGCTGAATGTGAAGTTCCAGGCAGTTAGTATAGGGATTGGTACTTTTAAAATAATATTTGTTGGGCGTTGAGGTGCACACACCTGTAATCCTAGCACTTAAGATGAAGCAGGAGGATCACTGTGACTCTGAAGTCAGCCTGAGCTACAAAGTGAGCTTAAGGCCAGCCTCAACTGCCTAGTGAAAATCTGTCTCATAAAGACCAAAAAATAAAATAAGATAACTCTACCTGTGAGACTCTTTATTGTCTTTTAATAGATAGTGGAGCCAGGTGTGAGTGCATTTACAAAGCTGAGTCAGGACTGCCATGAGTTGGAGGCCAGTCTGGGCTGCATAGCAAGTTCAAGGACAGCTTGAACTACCTAGAGGGACCCTGTCTAAAAAGCAAAAACAACAGAAACACATACACAAACAAGACAAAATAAAACAA
>PVJA010054708.1:0-11467 GCA_004027025.1 Myocastor coypus
AAAGCTTGGGCGGCTTCAGGGACCACGGTTCGATCCCTGGCACCACATGCTGTGCCAGCCCCGCCCTCAGGGCGGGCTGAGTCAGCCAAGAAAATAAATGAATAAACAGAGGCTCTAAAATGAGAAAAAAAAAAAAAATATTGTACAACTATTATAAATATTTTTAAAGAATTTAAGTGCAGGGGGCCTGGCGGGATGGCTCAGTGGTCTAAAGCGCCTGCTTGGGAAAGCTTGGGCGGCTTCAGGGACCGCGGTTCAATCCCCGGTACCACATGCTGCGCCAGCCCTGCCCTCGGGGCAGGCTGAGCCGGCCATAAAAATGACTGAATAAACAAACAAACGTTCTGAAACAAGAGAAAAAATAAATTAAAAAAAAAAAAAAAAAAAGAATTTAAGTGCAAATGAACTCAATAAGAGAATATTGGCTTTTAATCTTCCATTTAGAAATAAATGCCTTATCTGGATAGAAGTTTATTGAGCATAATAAATTACATTACATGAAAATATATACATTTAAATTATTTCTCACTCATACAAATCTTTTGAGAGATCCCCAGAATATCTCTAGGTTCACTTTAAGAAAAAATAGTAGTAAAAGATAATTTCAAAAGAAGACAGGGGCTGGGGAGATAGCTCCGAGGCACAAGTGCCTGCCTGGCAAGTGCAAGGTCGTGAGTTTGAACCCCAGTCCTGCCAAAAAAAAAAAAAAAAAAAAAGAAGACAGATACTTTACTATTTATTTATAAAGATATGCAGGAACTGGCAAGATAGCTCAACAAACAAAGTACTGTTTAGGCAAGCTTAGGCAAGTGCAGGTACCATGGTTCCATGGTTGATCCCCAGCACCACATTCCATGCCAGCCCCATCCCCAGGATAGGCTAAGCCAGCCAGAGTCCAGCTGTAGTGGTGTATGCTTATAATCCCAGCATCAGAGTGGCTGAAAACGAAGCAGAAAGATAACCATGAATCCAAGCTGCATAGTAAGACTCTGTAACAACCAACTACATTAAAAAAATAAATTATATATATATAAAATGCAGAGAGATCAAAAAAAGATAAAGAAGGGGCTCAGTAAAATAAAAACTTGCCTGGCAAGTGCAAGGGCAATCCCTGGTTCCACAAAGAGAAAAAACATAAAAGAGGTAAAGAAATTTAGAATGAAATTTATCTAAACATTATGTAGGAAAAAACTTCATTGCACAAATGTAATGAATGTGAAGGAATCTGTGGTGATTTCCAGTTCTTTCAGGAGCATGTAAGCACTATGGAGTAGAGGAAAAACCCTATCAATTTTGATGGGGTTTGGTTTTAATGAAATTAAATTTTGATTTTAATAAAAGAACTTACCCTGAAAATGGGGGGGGGGGGGGTTACTGTGGAGAAAAGACCATTGTATATAAGCATGAAAGCCTTCAGGAAACCCAATGGATGTTCAAGTCCATGAAAGAAATCACAGTGGAAGCAATTGATATGTATGTAAACAATGTAGAAAAGTACCCATAGTAGTTGTCAAGCATATGAAAGAACTAACACTGGAGAGAAACCCTATATATTTGTAAGCAATGTGGGAAAACCTTCAGGAGACAACAGTCATTGTCAAAGACGTGAAAGAAATCACACTAGGGGAGAAGCTCTGTGTATTTAATCAATGAGGGAAATATTTTATTTTTAATGTTTCATTCGTTAGACATAAAAGAACTCACACTAGGCAGAATTACTTTGTATGCAAGCAGTGTTGGAAAGCATTTAGTAGACATAGTTGTCAAGTACAAAAGAAAACACTGCAGAGAGCCCTAACCCTAACCCAAGGTACTATATTAAGAATGTAAGAAAACATTCAATACACATAGATATTGTCAAAGATATGCAAGAATGTCTTATATATGTAAGCAACAAGGGAGAACATTCAGAAGATAGAATTAGTATCAAATACATGAAGTCACACAAGGAAGAGACACTATATATGTAAGCAGTGTGGGAACACATTCCGTGCAATGTATATTGTAAATGGATGAAAAAACCCACAACGGGGAAAACCCCTATGTATGCAATTTAGAAAAGGATTCAATATACACAAATATTGTCAAAGACTGAAAGAAATCACACTAGTGAAAAACCCTATATATGTGAATAGTATGGGAAAGTGTTCAGAAGACACAACTAATATCAATACACTGGGCAAAAACTATGTATTTAAATGTCTTAGTTACTCTTCTCTCCTTGCTGGGACAAATGCCTAACACTCAAAATGAAGATAGGAAATGTTTATTTATCTCAAGGTTACTGGAGGTTTCAGTCCATACTCAGCTGGCTCCAAGGCAGAGAGGCACATGACAGAAAACCTTTCATGATGGCAGCAAAGAGCAAGAGAGAAGGCAAAGAGTAGCAGCTGCTGAAGCAGCTAACTTCTCTTCCTTACATTGAAATGCAA
Source organism: Myocastor coypus (assembly GCA_004027025.1). Classification (NCBI taxonomy): domain Eukaryota; kingdom Metazoa; phylum Chordata; class Mammalia; order Rodentia; family Myocastoridae; genus Myocastor; species Myocastor coypus. The sequence continues at coordinate 2,433 of PVJA010054708.1, forward strand.
ATTACCTGCCCCAGGAGAGGTGCAGCACCTACACCCACAATAATCTATCACAAATTCCAGAAGCTGCCCAAGACTGCATGAGGCTTTGTGGGGACACCTATACATAAGCCATAACAGTAAACAATGTGGGAAAGCATTTAATGCACATACATATTGTCAAATACATGACAAAATTCATATTGTTGAGAAACCCTATGTATATAACAGCAGTATAAGAAAGGATTTACTACTAAATCTTCATGACATAAATGTAAGTAACTCACACTGGGAAGTAACCCTATATATGTAAGCACTGTAGGGAAGCATTCAGTTTCAAATACATGAAGGAAGTCACACTGGGGAGAAACCTTATGTGTTGAAAATCTTGTGACAGTTTCTCATGTAGTGGAGAACAGTACAGATAAGTAATATAAAAAGCCTGGTGTCAGTTATTTTCTCATAAAGATCTTTCCTCATATACTGAGGTGGAAATAGCCTAATTATAAGTATAATATGTTTTTCAGTAAATTAGTTATGAATTTCTGGATTATGTATCAATAGTATTCATTAAAAACTAAATATGATTTGTCATGATTTAAAAACAAAAACAAACTGTTTAAATCACAAATATTTGCTGTTTTCTTACAGTTTTATAAAAGTTTGTGATCTATTCGATTTAATTTTTTGCAAGACATAAAGAATTGCCCAGATTTTATTATTTTGTGCCAAAGTTGTTCCAGAAGTATTTGTTGACAAAAAGTATCCTTTCTCCATGAAATTATCTTACATTTTTGTAAAATAAAAAAATTCGATTGTAGACTATGTTCCTGTGATTCTATTTCTGGACTCTTTCTGTTTCATTGATCGTTGTGAATATGCTGAAATTGAATTTTTGAGCCTGTATGTCAGTGAGAATTGGCTAAAAATACTATATCTTTACATTTATTTAGGTCTTCATGATTTCTTAAGCTAATGTTTCTAGTTTGTGGTATACTGTAAACTTAGATTCATACATAGTAGTTATCTTTTTTGCTACTATTTACCTATTACAAACAGGTAAATAAACCTGTTTGATTTTAATTTTTTTTAAACTTTATTTATTCATTTATTTATTTATATTATGGCCAGCTCAGCCTGCCGTAGGGGTGACCTGGGCTGGCTCGGCGTGATGCTGGAGATCAAACCACAGACCCTGCAGTTGTCTAAGCTTGCTTAAGCAGGCGCTTTAGACCACTGAGCTATCTCACTAGCCCCCTGCTTTTAGTTTTTAATCCCAGTTGTTTATTGTTAATACAATATAGAAATATATTTTTAAATTGACCCTTTGGTCATGATTTACTAAACTCATTTATTAGTTCTAGGAGTTTTTTTGTAGTTTGTTAGGATTTTCTACATGGATGATTATGTTGTCTACAAATTAAGTGTTGTTTCTTCCTTTTCAAAAAAAAGAAAAAGTCTTCAGGTGATTCTGATTTCTCTCTGTCCTGTTTCTTTTCTTTACTAAAATTTTCACAAAATGCTTTTTTGCTTTACTGTAGTCCTTCTTCCTAATTCTTTCATTCAGAAAACTAGCTTCTTCCCTGACCTTCTGTTTCCTAGTCTCTTCAAAATAAACCAGGACTTACATAGCAAGACCCTGTCTCAAAAAGACAAAAAAAAAGGACTAATCAGAAGATCTTGTGGTCTTTGCTTCTGTTTCATTCTTCTTGATCTATTTTTATTATATGGAGTACATCCTTTTTTATAAACATTTCTTCCTATTTTTAGGATATTATCTTCTCATTTTCTTTTTTTTTAAAGAATTTTTAATTTTTTTTTCTTGTTTCAGAACTTTTGTTTATTTATTTATTTTTATGTCCGGCTCATCCTGCCCTGAGGGCAGGGCTGGTGCAGCTTGTGGTGCCAGGGATTGAACAGCGGTCCTTGCAGCCGCCTAAGGTTTCCTAAGCAGGCACTTTAGACCACTGAGCCATCCTGCTGGGCCCCTTCTTCTTCTCATTTTCTTTCCTGTCTCTCACATATCATCCGTTTTCTTGCTTTAGTTATTCCACCTCTAATTGTGGACATCTACAAACATTTCTAAGATACTTGACAATGTTCTCTTCTAGTTCTTTATTCTTCTTTTTGAAGAGTCCATTCATTCTCAGGGATCTAAGCATCACATATATACTGTTAACCTCTACATATCTTATCTTGAATCTTGACCATGCCCAACTTTCCACTTCTTTGTCTTACAACTTCTGTTGGACATTTCTCTTTCAATGACCTACTATCATGTCAAATCCAGTATGTATATCATTTTATTCACCATTTCCCTTCACTTTCCACATCCAGAATAAATTTCCTCTCCAGGTTTCCTTCTCAGCATTATGTTTATCAAAATGTCTTAAGTTCTGAAACTTGAAATCAGTCTCCTTATTTAGTCAGGTATTAGGATTCTCCCAAGCCTTCCTTTTCTCATGTGTTCATAGTGCCAAAATTTGAGCCTTTCATCCTCTCACACTTGAATTGCTGCCATTGCCTCCAGGCTCTCCCACAGCCTCCTCTACCCTGCATACCACTGCCATCTAATCTGCTTTAAGTGTAACTTTCATCATATCACTTCCCTAATCAAAAATACCTCATTACTACTATTTCCTACTACATCAAGTCTAAACCTGGTTTGGAGGCTGTGCATAATCTGACTCTTTACCTGTCCTGTTTCTCACTGTTACCCAATGTATTTCCGCTCCTTGAGTCAAGTTCATCTCTGCCCCTTTACCTGAACAATTTTCTCTTGTCTACATTTGCTCTTGTCCTGTGTTTCCATTGACCCAAATCATATCAATCTTTCAGGAAAATTATGTTTTCCTCTTCCTTGCTTTCTAGTCTCTAACTCATTTTAGTTAGGCTTTTATCTCTCATCCCACTGCGTAATTTGCAATTTCTTTTTTTTTTTTTTCCTAATCACTTCCTCAGCCTTTCCCATCTCAGTAAATGACACCATCATTTATGTAATTGTTTCAACCAAAACCCTAGAAGCCATCCATGGTTCTTCTCCTTTATAACCCACATCTAGCCCATCAGCAGGTCTAATGAGCTTTCCATTCAAAATCTGACCACTTCCCACTAAGCTCACTACTACCACTCTAGCCCAACCAAACAGTACCTCTGCTGTGGTCTCCCTGACTACTTTCATTTTTGCCTTTGCACGGTTTATTTGATATAAAGCATCTAGACTTTTGCTTTGTTTTTGTTTTGTTTTGGTGCTGTGGATTGAATCCAGAGACTTTACACTGAGCTACATCCCCAGCCCTTATTTTTTATTTTTGAAACAGTGTTTTACTAAGTTGCCAATCTGCCCATTGTGATCCTGTCTCAGCCTCACAGAGTGCTGGAATTACAGGCTTATGCCACCATGCCACAGAGCAAGAAAGATATTTTAAAGATATGAATCTGTTCATGTTACTTCACTGTTGCCATTTGTGGCCATACCTGATCTGTTTTGGCCCCAGGATCTGACTTTACCTCTATCCTTTTCTCCTCATTCCCTCATCTTCAGTTTCTCTGGCTCTTTCTGTTTCTAAAATAAGCTTATTGACACCTCACAAACAGATGACACATCTCAGAATTGTCAATAGCTAGGTATCTGTAGTTTTCATGGTATTTATCAGTGAAATACGTATAATAACAATAGAATGAAATAAGTATTTTTTCCAAAATCAGTATTTTTATTTTGAAATCTTAAATTTATAAATCGTAAATATAGCACAAATCATATTTTTCCCTGAATTACTTATTTATCATCCCTGAGCACTGTATTATGCAATGCCTAGAAATAAGGACATTCCCTACAGTTGCCAAAGCTAGGAAATTTAACTTTTTTTTTTTGAGATAGGGTTTCACTCCATAATTCAGGCTGGTCTCAAACTCATGATACTCCTGCTTTAGCCTCATGAATGTTAGGATTATAGGTATACACCACACTCAGTACCACACTCAGTTACCTTTTGTTTTCTTTTTTGTTTGTTTGTTTGTTTCTTTTTGGGGAGTTTAAATACCAATAAGTCTTTCAAAGTCAGCATACATGTTATAAAATGATTAGATAATAGGAAAGGCCACTAGGGTACAGCAAAAATCAATCATAAAATAGACATTTCAGTGATGGAGTCACCAAAGGCCAATGGGGCTTAGTCTTTGATACATTACTATCATTCTATCATTTATTTGTTTTATTTATTTATTTATTTATTTTTCATTGTAGCTGACATTTATTTACTCTGCTGGTGCCAGATAGCAGGGGTTTTATATATGTATATATATATATATATATATATATATATATATATATATATATATATATTTTTTTTTTTTTAAAGACTAAAAATAGCAGAAACAAAGATAGAAAAACAGTTACAAGAGTCCATATAGTACAGAATTTCAAAACCAGAAAAATTTAACAATGGTTATATTACATATTTTCATCATCGGATCAGTTTAGATTAATAGATATAGGTATATAAGATTGATCAAAACAATTAAACATTAACACTTTCTATAAACATTAATTTTCTTAACAGTTGACACACTGCATATTGTCCTCACAAAAGTTATACAGAGCACAGGGTGTGGGCATGACACACCTTCCAATTGATATTGGTAAGGAGAGAAAAAATAAATTCTTCTCTTTGAACTAAGAGGAAGCAGATGCATACACAGTCCAATGTTCCACAATTGCAGTGGGCCACCAGTGAAACTGGAAACGTTGGAGGCTATTGATCCAAGCCTCCTACAGCTCATCACACCAATCTAGCTCTGCATTTCATGCCTCATAATTAAGCTTTTCCACTGGCTGATAAAGGGCAAGTCAAAGCAAGACCTGTATAATAAAACATTCATTTTTCGTATCTTCCAATGTCAAATCCCCTCAGGATTAACTTTGGAACCATGTACAGTGCTTTGTAGAACTGTTGTCAGTGTCAGCCTTCGAGATGAGTCACGGCCATTGCTTGATCAGTTTGCTTTCTGTGAAAGCCTGAGAGAATGTTTTTCTCTGGGTGACTCTCTTTAGACAGGAGAATGACATGCATTCCAAGCATAGTTTTAGTGTTCCATGGTGCTATGACCAGTGTGATGAACCTTTTGAAGGTTCTTAGGACCAATATCTTTTTTTTTTTTTTTTTTTTTTTTTTTTTTTTTTGTCTTTTTGAGACAGGGTCTCACTATGCAGTTGAGGCTGGCCTTGAGCTCACTTTTGTAGCCCAGGCTGGTCTCGAACTCGCACCAATCCTCCTGCCTCAGCCTCCCGAGTACTAGGATTACAGGCGTGTGCCACCACGCCCGGCAGGACCAATATCTTATTCATCCTGTGTACATAAGTGCGTGGTTTCGCTCCTGATATGTTTCCTCTTTATCTGCTTCCAGTCACTTCGTTGTTTAATCCATAACACATTCAGCTGTGCTATGCCCTTGTTTTTATTTCTTTTTTAGAGTTCTTATATTAGGGAGACTATACAATATTTGCATATGTAGGTCCAGTTTACTTCACTTATGAGTATATGTTCAAGATACATCCATTTATATATGAAGTCTTCTAGTTTATCATTCCTTACAGCTGAGTAATATTCCATTTTATAAAAATACCACATCTTTTTCAGCCATTCTCCAGATGATAGGCATTTTTATTGTTTCCAAGATTTAGCTATCACAAATTATCCTGGTATGAATATAGGTGCACAGATATCTCTATGATATGATGTTTTCAGTTCTGGGAAAATTCCTAGTAGGGGGATAACTGGATTGAATGGGATTTCCAGTTCTAGTTTTTTAAGGATCCTCCACACTGCTTTCCATAACGGTTGCACCAATGTGCATTCCCACCAGCAGTGGAGAAGGGTTCCTCTTTCCCCACAGCCTCTCCAGCATTTGTTGCTGGTTGATTTCTCTATGTTAGCCATTCTTTCTGGGGTGAGATGGTATCTAAGTGTTGTTTTGATTTGCATTTCATGAATGGCTAGCGATGTGGAGCATTTCTTCATGAATTTGTAGGCTTGTTGAATTTCTTTCTCTGAGAAGTGTGTGTTCATCTCAGATGCCCATTTCTGGATTGGGTCTTTGAATTTTGGGACCCTAATGGTTTTTAGCTCTTTGTAGATTCTAGATAGAAGACCTTTGTCTGAATACTTATTAGTTAAAATCTTTTCGAAATTTGTGGGTTGTCTTTTCACTCTGTTGGTAATTTCCTTTGATGTGCAAAAACTTTTTAGCTGGAGGAGGTCTCATTTCTTGATGCTTTCAAGTCTTAAAAGTGCAATTTGATTTCTGTTCATGAACTTTTTGCCTACTCCGATGTCTTCAGGATTTCCTCCCACTTTCCCTTCCAGGAGATTTAATGTTTCTCTTTTAATATTTAGATCTTTAATCCATTTCAGTTTTACTTTAGTACATGGTGATAGGCTAGGGTCAAGTTTTAGTTTTTGGCATGTAGGGAGCCAGTTTTTCCAGCACCACTGTTAAAGAGACTATCTTTCTTCCAGTTAACATGCTTGGCCCCTTTGTCAAAAATAAGGTGGCTGAGTGTGTTTGTATTTGCTTCTGCATCTTCTAATCTATTCCATTAATCCTCAGGTCTATTCTTTTACCAGTACCATACTGATTTTATTACTGTAGCTTTGTAGTATAACTTTAGGTCAGGAATTGTAATCCCTCCTGCCTTACCTTTGTTGCCCAGAATTGTCTTTGCAATTCTGGGTCTTTTTTGGTTCCAAATAAATTTTAGGAATGATTTCTCCAGGTCCATGAGGTATGTTGATGATACTTGGATAGGAATTGCATTAAATCTGTATAACAATTTAGTGAGTATGGCCATCTTAACAATGTTGGTTTTTCCTGTCCAGGAGCAGGGAATATCCTTCCATTTTCTGAAATCTTCTACGAGCTCTGTTTTCAGAGTAATGTAGTTTTCATTGAAAAGCTCTTTTACTTCTTTAGTTAGGTTAGTCCCTAAGCATTTCATTTTTTCAGTGCTATCATAAAAGGTACTGCTTCTCTAATTTCTCTCTCAGTGTGTTTGTTATCTGTGTAGAGGAATGCCACTGATTTTTGTGTGTTGAGTTTGTAACCTGCTATGCTACTGAATTTGTGTATTAATTCTAGTAGCTTCTCAGTGGAGTTCTTTGGGTCTTCCAAGTAGATTATCATGTCATCACAAATAGTGATAGTTTACTTCTTCTTTACCTATTCTTATTCCTTTTATTTCTCTTTCTTGTCTAATGGCTGTAGCTAATGATTCCAGAACTATATTGAGTAGGAGTGGTGATAGAAGACATCCTTGTCTTGTGCCAGATTTGAGACTAAAAGACTTCAGTTTTTCGTCATTTAGAATTATGTTAGCTGTTGGATTGTTGTAGATGGCTTTTATGAGGTTGAGGTAGAGGCCCTCTATTCCAATTTTCTGTAGGACTTTGAACATGAATGAGTGTTGGACTTTGTCAAAGGCCTTTTCTGCATTAATTGAGACAATCATGTGATTTTTGGCTTTGGCTCTATTGACATAGTGTATTGCACTTATAGATTTGCATATATCCTACCTGGTCATGGTGTATAATCTTCTTGATGATTAGTTGTATTCTATTGGCGAGGATTTTATTGAGGATTTTTGCATCTATGTTCATCAGAGAAATTGGCCCTGTAGTTTTCTTTTTTAGTTTGCATCTCTCTCTGGTTTTGGTATCAGTGTAATATTTGCCTCTAGGAATGATTTTGGAAGGATTGCTTCCTTTTCAATTTCATTGAAGAGTTTAAGGAGTGTTGGGATTAAGTCTTCTATAAATTTCTTGTAGAATTCAGTCGTGAATCTATCAGGTCCCAGACTTTTCTTTGTCGGTAGGCTTTTTATTACATTTTGTATTTCATTGGCTGTTATTGGGTTATTGAGAATTGTTATATCTTCTTGATTGAGTTTGGGTAATTTGTACTTTTCTAGGAATCTGTCCATTTCATCTGTGTCTTCAATTCTGTGAGAGTAAAGATTCTCAAAGTAGTTATTTATGATCCTCTGAATCTCTGCTGGGTCTGTAGTAATTTCACCCTTTTCATTCCTTATTGCTTGAATTTGAATCTTTTCTTTCCTCTTTTTGATGAGGTTAGCTAGGGGCTTATCAATTTTATTTAATCTTTCAAAGAACCAGATTTTTGATTCATTAATTCTTGTATTATTTTCTTTGTCTCAATTGAATTAATTTCTGCTCTAATATTTATAATTTCCTCCCGTCTTTGGGCTTTGGATTTTGTTTGCTCTTCTATTTCTAGTTGATTGAGGTGCTCCAGGAGAGTATTTATTTGTTCCCGTTCTGTTTTCTTAATGTGTGAGTTCAGAGCTATAAATTTCCCTCTAAGAACTGCTTTTATTGCATCCCATACATTCCGGTAGGTTGTCTTTGAATTTTCATTAAATTCAAGGTATTGTTTAATTTCTTGTTTAATTTCATCTGTAACCCACTGGTTGTTGAGAAGAGTGTTGTTTAATCTTCATGTATTTCTGGGGTTCTTGGGGTTTCTGGTGTTGTTTATTTCCAATTTCATTGCACTGTGGTCAGATAATATGCATGGGATAATTTCTGCTTTCTTGTATATACTTAAGCATGACCTATGTACTAATATGTGATCTATTTTATAAAATGTCCTGTGTGCAGCTGAAAAAAATGTGTATTCTGAAGTGGTTGGGTGGAACACTCTGTGTATGTCCACTTGTTGCAAGTTCTGGTTCAGCTCTGCTACTTCTTTGCTATGTTTTTGTCTGCTTGACGTATCTTTTTCGGATAAGGGTGTGTTGAGGTCTCCTGTTAAGTTTGTGGTATTGGATATTAGATTTTTCATGTCCATTAAGGTTTGCGTTATATAACTTGCTGCTCCTGTGTTGGGTGCATACATATTTATGAGTGTCACCTCTTCATCTTGAAGTTTTCCCCTAACCAATATGTAGTGGCCTTCTTTATTTCATTTGATCAGCCTTGGTTTGAAGTTTAGACTGTCTGCAAACAGGATTGCTACCCCTGATTTTTTTTTTTTTTTTTTTT
>PVJA010054709.1:0-11460 GCA_004027025.1 Myocastor coypus
GTGACTTCAGGCACAGACCTGGGGAGGCCTTCTCCACAGGGTCCCTCCCGGCTACCTGCCTCATCCTCCGTTGCCTTAGACCCACAGCCCCTTGTGAGCCTCTTCTATCTCTCAGAAGTTCTCAACCAGAATCTTAACCGGCACACTCAGCCTTCATTCCAAACCGACAACAAAATTCCCAGTGTAAGGCTAGCTTTTCTACCACCTCGTTAGGATGGCTCCACTGCGTCTTCCTAAAATCTGAGACCAGTTTCAGGAGGAGGCTGGCAGAGGAGAATCAGGGAACCTTTGGCTCAGGTTCATCCTTTACCTTGTCAGATCTAGGTAAGGCAATAGGCTCGCAAAGCTGGTGGAGAGAATTGTAGGACGCCATGTAAACGATCATAGTACAAGAGAAGACTTTCTAAGCCTTCACCGAAATCTGCAGAAAGCTGGGAAAGACTGAATTTACAATTTAGAGTATAAATAACCTCTTTCCATCTGCCCGTGTCAGAGCCCCCTCCTAGCTATGTATGATTGCATGTAAATATTCCTTCTGCTCTTTCCCGCTCTGCTTCCCACTGCCTAGAACTTTCTCCCATAACTCAAACAGAACAAGTCCTCTTAGGGTTCCTCAAATATGTAGGTATACCTCGATAGGTTTGCACTGTGAAGGGCAGGCTTATCCTTATTGCAATTTATCCTAAACATCAAAAGTTCTTTTGTAAGCTGTTTACATTATCAATAAGCAGAGGCACATCACTAGAGGAAGTGGGGCAAAGCCCACAACTTATTTACTGCCGAAGCAGTCCGTCATCTTGTCTTCCTAATTTCTATTTCTTCAAGATTTGTTGCTTTTGAGCTTTCTTCAGACGCAGGACACACATGCCCACGTGTTTAGCATCGGAGCAGCCCTCAGATGCATTGTTTGAATCACACATGGTTAGATTTTTACAGTCCAGGACACTAGTGACTTCATAATTATCTTCAATTTCTGAAAGTAAAAGAAAAAAAATGTGAATATATTTGCAAAATTCTCGTACAGATATTGATGAGAATGGCCTGCAAGAAAAAAATCATCTTAAATCACACTTCAGGATACATTTTAGGAGGAGCTGACAGGAAGTGCAGGGATAGCTGACTTAGTAGACCAGATGACGTTCGTGGGAGCTGCATGCCACCAGGACTGACAGGAGGAAGGCCAGCGTGGGATCTCTGGGAGGGTACACCGGAGAACATCAGCCTGTGCTCAGTGGCTGCCGCTCCAGGTAGGTGAAGCTCAGGGGTACAGTTTCTCAGAAAATGACTTCTTCTATACAATTTTTAGTTGAAATGAATGACAAAGGTTTCCTCTGCCTTCTACTTTCAGCTACTTCCCCGAGGGGTTACTCTGGAATATGACATCATCCCCATTCTGAATTACTGCTCTCTGGGCTGATTTTCCTCTGCCCAAATCTTCTGATCAACCTTTTCAAGTAAAACTCACTGTGTGCAATTTGTAGGCTTTGTTGTATGGCCAAGAACAAGGAAAGAAATGCATAGAGAAAGAAAGGTAGATGGAAGCAAAACAGGGCCCAAGAGGAGTGAAAAGGAAAGAAGAGCGGGTGCTTTCTCTGTTGCCTCTGTTCTCCGTTCGTCGATGGGCTGCAGCATCAGCAGGCCCTGAATCCCACGCCTGCGTGCCGCCTTCTGCTCTCCCCTCCTTGGGCAGATGCCTGGCTGCCATTTCTAAAGCCATTGCCCTGGCCCTCATCCCCGTGCCGGCTCCTGGTCCTCAAAATTCGCCTCTCTGTGAGCTTCTAAACCTGGCGCCCTAGTTCCTTCTGTGCGATTGTCTACGATGTTCTCTATGTCTGCAAGGTTGCTGTCTTCCTGACTCTCCCTCACTCCTCCATCCCTTCCTTGGTATTCTTAACCCAAGCAGGCCATTATGACTACATAGGTATCTGTGGTTCTAAAGACTACCAGTTGCAGGATTCATTCTACACTCAGGAGGTGTAAGGATGTCCTAAATGAAAGGAGAAACTACTGAAGGAATAAATTAAAATGCTATAAAAATGATAATATGGAAAATAATGACAATTCTTATATATTTTCTATGTGTCAGACAATCTTACAAGGAAATTTATGTGGATTAACACATGCAATGCTCAGCTAAACTTTATGAAATTGTTAGAGAAAAAAGACAGTAAAAATAAAATCAACAGAGTATATTGGTAGCTAGAGTACCTGGGATAGATCTCAGCATCACTATTTGAAAAATGGTGGGGCAAAGGAGAAAAATTTCTAGATTTCCCTGTGTGGAAATGATCTAATATTCTAAAACATTTTGTATGAGGTCAGTGAACATTGAAATTCTCTAGATCTTATTCTCGCGAAGTCGCTTGTAAAGAAAAAAATTCATCTTAGTGAATTCATTCAACAAATGTCACCTCTTAAGAACCATTGCCAAGGATTATAATCTGTCACTTCATGCCATCTGTATCCGCTTCACCTCTCCCCTTCCTGTTAAAGTCTTACCTGAGGCAGAGACCAGACCAAGGAAGAGAAGAGCTAAGAGACAGTGGTGAATGTTCATGGCAAAGTCGTTCCGAAACAGCTGTGCCTCAGTAGGAGAAACCAGTGTAAATGGAGATGCTTTCAGAATCAGAATTTCTCTACACAGAGGCATTCATAGTTGATCAGGACCTTGCATGCTTCAGTCTCTCTTAGCTTTGTAGGGAGCCGCTCCCCCCACCTTTGTGGCCTCCTATTTGCTGAGGTCACAGTATGGCATGTGCAAGCCCTTATTACATCGGCACAGCATTTCTTGCTGGCCTGTTTACCTGGGCACTGTCCCTGCATTTCCCATCTGCAGGGCCTGACCTGCTGGCCCTTTATCACTTAGAAGTCTCTACCTCGATGGGCCCCGACTGTAGCAGAAAATGACCCCCATGGTCAGTATGCTTCGGTTTCTTAGCTGCCCATGGAATATGGTTACTGTTCCACTTTGATTGCTTCTGTCTCTTAGAAACAGCTGGTCACTGTGATGCACGTGGTATTCCCAATCGACGAGCCATTCTGTCTCTGTACTTCCTGCTTGCTTATCCAGTTATGAGCCCTTGAGCCCTAGAGATCAGTGCCTGACGTTCTGGGAATTATCCAACTATCCTGATCAGCAATCACCAACATAAGCAAATCTGCTTCCAAATTCTGGGTGCTGTGTTGGTGTTTCTCCTTGTCATTGCATGTGGAGATAGAGACCTTGATGGACACCCCTTTCCCCGTCTCCACGTGCCTGCTTTCTTCTCTGGGGCTTGTTAGCACTGAGCTTCATGCTCCACTGAGGTTATTACCAAACCTAAATCTTCACAGCCCCCAACTCAACTTCCTGTCCTTCGATTCAAATCTAATCACCACTATTGAAAATCATGGTGGGATAGGCAATTTCCCTCTCCTCTGCTTTCAACTAGTCCTTATCTTTTCCAATCATATGCCTAGCGCAGAGTCTTAGGCCAGCTTAGGCAACCATAGGAACCGCGGTTCGATCCCCAGCACCACATGCTGTACCTGCCTCACCCCCAGAGTAGGTTGAACCAGCCATAATAATATATATATATACATATAATGTATAGAATATATTATATTATTATATTATATTGTAATATATTATACTACATATTATATACTATAGAATATTACTAAAGTATAATATATTCTACAATGTTACATTTCAATAATACATATCATTGACAAATAAATTAGTAGCCACGTCTCTTAATAACATGACTGATGGCCTACTAAAATGGCCATTTTGTTAAACTAGTGATCGCCTTTCATTCTTGGAGCTGAGTTGGTGAATGGTAGTTACTAACCTGGAATCAGATGCTCTGGATATGGGTCCATGCCTTACCAAGATAGTCATTGTGCTTCGTTTTCCTCTATAAAACCAGTTTTTCTGAGAGCTCGAATTGTTTTGCCAACTGTGAAGCATGTTCACCGTAGCCTAACAATATTAACTGGTTAATTTTGGCAGTGTAGCACCGCATGCCTCTGTCATATGCTCTGTGAATTTTCGTGGGAATCAATATAGGTGCAGGAGCCAAACAGCATGATCTGTTCTAAGTAAACTTGTTGGGGCAGGGGAGACAGCTCCATGGCACAAGTGCCTGCCTGGAAAGTGCAAGGTCATGAGTTCGAATCCCCGTCCCATTAAAAAAAAGAAAGACCTGGGGAATTTGGCTCAGAAGGAAGGCCCTGAGTCCAAAGCCTAGTACCAGAAGACAAAACTTCTTGGGGCTTTGAACAGTCCTTGGTTTTTCTAGTGGATCATGTTCTAAGTAAAAAATTAAAGATATTTTATACTTGTTCACTCAGATCTACCTGCTAATGAGTGTACAATCATTTGCAAAAGTTTCCCCCTCTATTCCTTGCTAAGATATGCAGCTCAGACAATTTGTTATCAAAGTTACAACCCTTTCAATATGGCCTGTATATTTGAACGAGGTCATATTTGAAGTTCACTTCCAAAGAAGTGAAGATTGGTTTAACTCCTGGTGGCTTGTTTTCCCTAAAGATCTACAAGGCCAAGTCCTTGAGTGGAATGTCATATATATCATTATCTATCCTTTATGTGGAAATCTTCCTACTGAATCATTCCTAAGTATGATCTTTTTCAAACACAGCCGAAAAAATAAAAAGTAAAAACCTATATTCTTGTATTTCTGAAGACTTGGCCAGTGAGATAGCTCAGCATACCAAAGCAGCTGCTTAGGCAAGCATAGGGACTGTAGTTTGATCCCCAGCACCACAGATCATGCCAGCCGTGCCCCCAGAGCCAGAATCCAGGTGTAGTGGCATACATCTGCAATCCCAACACTGGAGAGGCTGAAAGCAGGAGGGTCACCATGAGCTCAAGCTGCATAGCAAGACCCTGCAATAATCAAACACATTAAAAATAAAACAAAACAAAAATAAAGAGAAGACTTTTCAAATGGCTCAATAATTAAGTCAGGAAACATTTACATGGAAGGCATGGAATACCTTGAAAAGCAAGGCATTGCTGGAATATTCTGGAATTTCCAAATACTGATGAATATGTGGAAAGATGAAGGTCATAGTTACTTTTATTGTTGCCCATTTTCTTGGCCAGCTGTAACAAAAACTCTTAACTAAGCTGTTTATGAAACTTTATTGCTTAAACCAGACCCACATGTGTAAATATAGTGCTGTCTCCCTAGTGTAAAACCTCAAAAGAAGAAATAAAAACTGAAAGTATAACAGATAGTTAAATGGAAAAAAATAGAACTTCAGGATTAAGCAATAAAAAGAGAGAAAGGAGAAAAGTTAGGAACTAAGGTAGGGGCACAGCCACACATGTATATATGCATTTTGGATAAGGCAATGGTCCTAACAATTTCCAGCAGGTTTTCCAAAATAGCATTTAATGGGTAGAATTCTCACCCTGTCTAACTCTTCATGTTGATATCTGTGAACTAAGCATCTACAATGAGGACAGCAATGTGTAATACTAAAACCATGCTTGAAATATCTGTCATCTTGATCTTCTCAGTGTGTACCATTTCTAATGTCATATCAATTATTATTGTACTCTCTTTAAATTTTTTTAAAAATGTAATAAAGAAAATGAGAGCCAAGACCACAAATTTAAAATTTCTTGAAAGTAAGTGGTAATGTTCAATCATATTTCCCATCTTGTATAACTATATGTGCTAATCTGAGCAATAGATTTGATGATAATCAAATCACTGTTAATCAGCTATTCTTGTTTTGAAAATCTGTAACATATATGTGGTAGTTGATACATTGTGTCAACTTGAGGAAGCTTGGCTGGATCCTGTTCTAGGCTGTGAGGGCCCCATCCTGTAGGATGCAGAGGGCCTGCCCTGGGACATGATTGGTTATGTCCTGGGGTGTGATTGGCCCCACCCTAGGGCCAGAGGGGCCACCCCAGCGTGACTCAGCACAAAAATTGAATAAAAGGAGTTGAGGAAGAGTTTTTGCTCTCTTGGTGAAGTTCTGATCTTTGGAAGAGATTGATCTTCATAGCCACGGGCCACTTCAGAAGAGCTCCAATCCTCCGTCACAGATTTTGGAAGAGAGAGACTTGATGGATGCCACAGTTGTTGCTCCTCCTCTGCTTTTCATTGTTTTCTGCCTCCATGAACTGCTGTTGTTTCCGTTGGATCCAGCACAGTGTGAACTGAAACTTCCACAAGCTGTGAGCTGAATAAACCTTTCCTTCCTTCATTTTGAGTGTCCCAGCAATGAATAAAAATGAACTAAGCCAGTATGTATTGTTACATGTTTCTGTCCTTTCTTTTGTCTTTCTTGCTCTTGTTTTTACTCTTCAAAATAAAAGAAAAGCTGGGTGTGGTGGCGCATGCCTGTAATCCCAGCCCTTGGGAGGCTGAGTCAGGAGGATCGGTGCAAGTTCAAGACCAGCATTGGCTACAAAAGTGGGCTCAAGGCCAGCCTGAATTGTATAGTGAGAACCTATCTCAAAATGGCCAATAAAAAATAAATAAACAAATAAATAAATAAAAACTATTTGTCATTGCTGTGGAGTGTTGAAGGCCCAAAGTCGTGATATAAGTAATCTAGTGCTTCGTAAGGACTGTTTGCTGATTTGAAGATGTCATCGTATGATAACCTCGCCCAGTAAAAGGGGCAAGAAATGCTGAGATATCGCTTATTGTAACATAATACTAACAATTGGCCTTGCAACGTAGGAATTTAGAGAGGGCACGACCATTCAGACCATATCATCCACAGAGGGCCACTACCTGGAAGTCTTGATAAAGTTGACAAAACCCTACAGTCACCACAGAGAGCTATTGAACTTACCCAGCCCTTTCTTATCTGCACATCTTAGTGACATTAGTTTTCCTCTTCTAGAATTTTCCATATTGCTTTCGTGTCATTTTCATTTCCTGACTCCAACTATATGGAGATGTATGTGTATATATATATATATAGCTTGTGGGTAAAAGAAAACGTTTTTCAGTCTCCTTGTAACCATTCACTCTCAGCAACCTGCTAATCTGAGCAAGAGAAAGGATAACCTTGGATTCTGGCCTATCTTACACCAGAGCACTCCCTCTGACTGAAACTCAAATAATGAATGGATAGATAAGAATAAATGACCCAATTTATATCTACTGCACAAATAATACTTGATGGAAATTTGAGTGGAGGAATTTAATGGTAATATAGGCCCTGTAGGCATGGGAGTACAGATGGGTAGGGGAAAGTTATGGTAGGACATGTGCAGATTGAATAGTTGGGTTTTGATTATAGAGTTTTCTAAATGTTTTAATTGCTTTTAATAAGAAATAACAATGTGACAGTTTCAAAACACATTAGTAGTACATTCGTAATAACTAATAAAACACATATTGTTGTCCTCATAGTAGCTATTCAGAGCACAGGATGTAAACATGATAACTTTTCTAATTATTGGTACAAAAATTTCTTCTCATTGAACTAAGACAAAGTAATTGTATACATACTCCAATATTCCATAGTCACAGTGGGCTATTGGCAGAACTGGCAATGTTGAAGCTGTTTACTTGAGCCTTTTATAGCTGAGCATACTAATCTAGCTTTGCATTTTATCCTTGTGGTTAAACTTTTCTGCTGGGTATTAAGGACAAGTTTAAGCAAGACCTGTATAACAAAACATATACCTTTTGCACCTCCCAATGTCAGTCAAACCCCCTCAGGATTTACCTTGAAACCATGTACAATGCTTTGTAGAACTTTTGTCAGTGTCAGCCATCTGGATGAGTCACGACCATTGCTTGACCAGTTTGCTCTCTGTGAAAGCCCAAGAGAACAATTTTCTTTCTAAGTGACTCTCATTTGGCACACTATACATTGTTAACCCCTTTCCTCTGTAGCCCCATAATCTCCTTGTACAGAAAATTTGGGAAAACACTGAGTTGTAGGATGTTACAGCACGGGTTCTCTTATGTCCTGAGTCCTCACTGGCCTTGGTCCTAAGAGCTTCCAAAAAGTTTTTCACACTGAGGATAGTAATGTGTAACACTAAAACTATGATTGGAATGCCTGTCATTCTGGTCTTTTAGATGTGTGCTGCTTCTAATGTAATTTCATTTACTGCTATACTCTCTCTCAAGTAAATGGTTGGTTTACAAGAAAACAAAAAAGGGTACTAAGTGAGAGAAAGAGACTAGGAAAAATGCCATAGGATTGAGTGGCTACAATTTTGTATACGTTTTGATTTCTAAATTTCTGTGTAAAAATGTGTAATTGTTTTTATCACATTCTATAGGGATTTATTAGAATATCAATGATTGATGGAAAATACTGATTGCAAGTTAAGTTTAAGATGCTTGATATTCAGAAAGACTGTAAGGTTAAGCTCAAGGACTTATATTATAGAGTAACAGTATCACTAAGCCTCTCTCCTGGAGGGTTAAAAATGTAAGTTTACAGACCAAAAATTAGAGAAAAAGAAGGGCTACAAGGATAGCCAATATTGTGGCCCTAGCCCTTCAAGTTCAGTAAATTTTATAAATTTTTAAGAGAAGGCTGCAAGAAAAGGGAAGAACACAGAAACATGAGCTGACAGGGTGTTCAGGCAACAATAGCGGTGATGAGATTACAAGCACACCTGAACACCAGTGCAGATGGGAGGGGACCACACCGGTGGGGTGGTCATACCACCGGTGGGGTAGCTCCATAAGCCAGCTACTGCAGCACCTTGGCCCTGCTCTGGGGACAGCCCCTGATTCTCACAGGTGCAGCCCTGTGGGGGGTGCTCCAGCTTCATAGACAGAGCCAGAGGTAAAGAGAAAGGACACAGTTGAATGCCAATTTCATAAATAGAGCCTTGGAACTTTCCCTGCTGTAGCCTAATATATTATTAGATGTGCTGTGCAATGAAAGGACATTAATTTCCAATTAAGTGACCTTTAGCAAATATATGTATTATAGTTTAAATAATGTACATAAAACTGGAATAGGGGCATAGTTTAAGTCTTGGATCTGTAGGAGACAGGATGTTAAGGAAAAGTACTATGAAACTTACTACTGATTTTGACTCTGCTCTCATTATTTTACTCCATATGTAATTTTCAGAAAGTTACTCCATATCTTAATCTCTACAAAGAGAGTTATCATAGCATCCAATTTATAAGTTTATTGAGAGGACAAAATTAGACATTCTATTGGTTGCCTGAGATACCATAACAAACGGCTACAAACCAGATGACTTAAAACAACAGAAATGTATTGTCTCCTATATCCATGTGCTAGAAATCGGAAAGTAAGAAATTGGTAGCCCGTGTGCCTTCAGAAACTTGTATGGAAATGATGTGGTTTAGATTTAAAATGTTTCCTAAAAGGATCACATGTTCACAGGTGGGACCTTCTCGGAGAGTGATTGTACCATGGGATTAAATGCAGCGATGAGTCAGTACCTGGATGAATGTGCTGTTAGCATGTGATGCCTGCATGGAGAATCCACCTGCTAGGCTGCGCCTTCTGAGAGCAGGGCTCATGCTATAGCTGTACCTCCGCTCCGTGCTCCCTGGCTACCTGGAGTGGCATGTGTGCCCTCTAGGCCTCCCGGGGAGCCACTTGGCCTTGGAGCCAGGCAAGCATGGACTGAACCCTGTGAACCTGTGAGCCAAATTTCACTGGTGAGAGTTAGTAATATTTTTCCGCAACAGGAAGACTAATACAGTAAGCGTCCTTTTTTACTTCTTCTAGCCTGACATTTGCCAGCAAGCTGTTGTTCTCCTGGACTGTAGCTCCATCTTTGCAACTGTTTGAGACCACTGTCCTGGAAACATTTTCTGCATGTGTGTGTGTGTGTGTGTGTGTGTGTGTGTGTGCACGCACATAGGTGCGTGTGGCTTCTTATAGCAACACCAGTTGTACTGGGCTATCTACCTTATTCAGCTATTGCCTAAACTTAGCTTGAATCATTGCCTCTGCTACTTTATGTAAAAATAAGGTCACAGTCTGAAATACCGGCACTTAAGACTTGACATAGATCTTTTAAAGGGTCACAAATTAATCCATAAGAAATAGTTTCAGGGGGCCTTTTGGGTTAGCTCAGTTGTTTAAAGCTACAGCTTGGGCAAACTCAGTCAGGTACAGGAAACCACGGTTTGATCCCCAGCTCCACATGTGCACTAGACCTGTCCTTAAGGCAGCTTGAGCCAGCCAAAACAAAAGAAATGATTTCAGCAAAGTCCTTGGCACTGGACACACCATAAATATTGCTGGTATCACTAAAGAAGAAGACAGCAGTAGTTATGAAACCCTTCATACTGTGCTGTCTTGGACCAGGCAGGTTCTTAGTTAAAAGTATTGATATGACAGTCCTATGTGTATTTATATCTTTACTTTAGAAGTATAAAAAGATTAATACAGTGCTCTGTAAAACTAGAAATAGTGTCCTTAAGTGTAAGGAAGTATCTTCCCCTTCTCATGCATGATTTAGGGTTTACAAAGATATCTTGTAACCAGAGATTAAATGCCAGGTGAATGAACAAATAGAGCATAGAACCACAGCTCTGTGGTTCTAAAGTTCTATAAAGTGTCACCGAATTTGTCACTGAAATTACCAAGCTTGTTTAATTTATGTTTAGAAACAATGTCGGAGAGCCTCTCCTTTCTCAGGGTGAGCCGAGGTTGGAGGCTATCATTCTCAGCGGCAGAAGCCCTCCGACCTCCGTGCAGATTTCCTCAGATGTCCACGGTTTCAGCAGGCATAACCTTCCCCACGCTGCTGTGTAGCTGGCATGGCTCATTTTTTATTTCCTAAAATGAGGAGAAAAACGCCTCTCCTCACATGTGTTGGTAGTGGTTTTGCAACTGACTTAAACATTTTTATTTAAAAATACAAAGGTCAAATTGAGTTAAGCTGTAAACTTATCAAGTGAAAATTCTCAATTCAGAATTAAATGGATTTAGGGTGCTGTCAAATATGTTTTAGTAAGAAATCAGCTCAATTATCAGGTTAGGAGATATAGATGAAGAGCAAGAAAAAACCATATATTGTAATATCTTAAGTGTACTTTTAGTGTATGTGCTGCTTGAATGAGCACCCTTAAATGTGCTTTTAAAATTTATATATAGAACAAACTGAATTTTGTATCTTGAGTAACTTACAACTAGTCCTTGAAAAGGAAAGGATGCAAGCATTTAGGAAGAGAACAATGAGAAAGAGAATGTTAAAAAAAAAAAAAGCACAGCTAACCATTACATTCTAATTTGAAGCAAATGAGAACTAGGACGTGAATGAATATGAAAAAGAAAAAGTATTATTGTCTTCTTGCTGTGTCCCATGCATTTCTTGAGGAACCTGGGGAATAGAGGCAAGAGGAAGAAGAAACAAAGATAAGAGACAAAAGCTGAGGTCGGGTGGAGCCCCCTCTCTCTCTGGATAGGAGGAAAGGAACTGTCAGCCAGCCACCTTCCACATTTGACAAAGTCAGTCACAGA
>PVJA010054710.1:0-11431 GCA_004027025.1 Myocastor coypus
GTCCTTGAGCTGCACTAGCCCTGTCTGAAGTGTTCACTCACAACAAGTAGCCACCATGTAGGACTGAAGATAATGGAGCAGTTTTGTCATTGCAGAAGTTCTGCTGGACAGGTCAGTTAGTTGTGAGGTTGAGCCAGGTATAGTGGTGCAAGCCTGTGATTCCAGCATTGGGGAGGCCAAGGCAGGAGGATCATTGCAAGCTCTAGGCCAGCCTGGACTACATAGTGAGAACTTATCTCAAAAATAAAATTGTTAGGGCTAACCAGATAGCTCAGCAGTTTAAAACCCTTGCTTAGGCAGACACAAGGGTGGGAGATTCAATCCCAGGCCTGTTATGCTGCCCCCGCCCCCAGGACACCCTGAGATGGCAAATGAGACTGAGTAATCCCAGGTTTGGTGCCCCAAACTTTCCCATGCGAGGGAAGGCGGGGTTGGGTGGGCACTGTGGTGCAGAGAATGGGTGTGACAGGGGTCATCTACCTTGCCACAGCACCAGGTGCCTCCTCCTTAAGACAGCCACATCACTTGAGGTGCCTGGCATCTTGGTGGGGCGGTTGAGGAAGTTGGAAGTTACTGTGTTAGACTGTTTGCTAAATTATTTGTTTAGGATGTTGTATCTCAGTTTAACACAGTAGTTGTGTATCATGCATTCTTTCAAAAAGCACCACATGGGGGTAAGGCACTACCACTCAGTGGTACAGTGCTTACATAAGGCTTCCCCAGCACCTCAAAAACAAAACAAAAAACCCCTCCATAAATAATGAATTGCAAGGATAGGATGCCACAGGCCATACTGCTGTGGGTTTGTGCAGCCCCAGGTTCGAGGCAAGGTGTTTCCCAGGAGGGCGCTGCAGAAATTGAAGGCTGCCCTGCTTGGGGCGCACCAGTCTTCTGATCCTCTCCATGTGGTGCTGCTAGAGATTAACCCAGGGTCTCCTGCATGCTGGCTGGGTGCTAGCACTCTGATTCTTGTTCCTGCTGCTATATCACCTCTCTAGGTTTTGAAACCATGAAATAAATTAGTGCCAATTTGAAATTAAATAAATGAGCTCAGGAAACAAACTCAATTTGAGGATAATCAGGAACTTCTTGTTCCTAAGACTTTGTGCTGGGTGCGGTGATGCACCTCTGTATTAGCACCTGGGAAGCTAAAGCAAGAAGATTGCCAGGAGTTTAAGGCCAGTTTGGGGTTTCATAGCAAGTTCAAAGCCAGCCTGAATTATAGAGCCAGGTCTTATCTCAAACCCCCCCCACACACACCAGAAAAAAAGACATGGTCAAAGATACAAAAACCTGTGATGAGGCTGGGCATGGCAATAATTACATTGCATTGCATGCTAGTAATCCCAGCATTCAGGAGGCTGAGGCAGATCACCATGAGTTTTAGACCAGCCTGGGCTACAAAATGAGTTCAAAGCCAGCCTGAATTGCATAGTGAGAATCTGTCTCAAAAAAGAAAATAAACACCAAAAACTATAGAGGCACGAAGGTGACAGGAATGTGCTTGTAAGATTTCTTGTTTTCTTTCAGCATCTGTTAGAAAAAGTGTAAGATAGAGATGGTGGTGGGGTAGTGAGGTTACAGTGTGTGCAGAGGTGCTTGGTTCACTGAAGGACACTTTGGAAGTGACAGAAAAGCCCTTTAAGGGCTGTTATTTGTCAAAGCTTTCTGTTTTTATTTTTAACTCACTTCATTTGTTTTTGTCTGTTTTATTTTTGGAGACAGGGTCAATGGGGCTCAAGCAGCCCTCAAACTAAACAATCTCCTGCCTCAGCTTCCCAAGTGCAGGGTTTACAGATGTGTGCTACTACACCAGGCCTAAGTTATTGCTTTTAAATTTAATTTTTCTTTTAATTAATAATTATAGGGCTAGCCAAATAGCTCATTGGATTAAGGCATCTGCAAGCAGGGGCTAGGGGCTTAATCCCCAGGCCTGCGGTGCCTACCCTGCTCCTGGGGCATGCTGAGATGGCAATTAAGACGGGGTGGTGGTGAGCACCTGTAATCCTAGCTCTTGGGAGGCCGTAAACAGGTAGATCACTGCAAGTCTGATCTAGTAATGAGAACCTGAACATCCTGTAGACTCTTCCCTGAAAAAAAAAAAAAAAAATTATTATAAACTAAGCAAGACTTTCACATGGGTCAGAATTTAAGATACAGAAAAAGTATAAGTTGGAACCTAGGAGGAGTAGCCCCATGAGAGAGTAGTGTGTGCAACTCAGTTCAATTCCTGGTGCAGCAAACAAAACTAAAAAGAAAACCCACAAAACTTTTTTTTTTTTTTTTTTTGTCTTTTTGAGACAGGGTCTCACTGTACAGTTCAGGCTAGCCTTGAGCTCACTTTTGTAGTCGAGGCTGATCTCAAACTTGCACTGATCCTCCTGCCTCAGCCTCCCAAGTGCTGGGATTACAGGTGTGTGCCACCACACCCAGCCCACAAAACTTTTTTTAAAAAGTTAGCCTCTGGTCACTTTTCCTATTGGAAAATAAAATTAACTCAGTAAAGATTTGGGTTTTGGGGTTGGGGATAGAGCTCAGTGGTACAGCACCTGCCAGGCAAGCGTAAGGTCCTGAGTTCAATTGCTAGTACCAAACAAAAAAAAATAAAGAGAAGATATCGGTCCTTTTGTGATACTGGAGATGGAGCTGGGACTTTGGACAAGCGAGTCAAGTGTTCTACTACTGAGCTATATCCCTTGTGCTTTTCTTTTCTTTTTGCAGAACCGGGTATTGAATCTAACTCAGGACCTTGTACTTGCCAGGCAGGCAGTTATACCCCTGAGCTATCTCCCCCTACCTCCACTTGTGCTTTTCTTAAATTTTAGACTGTCTCACCAAGTTGCTTGGGCTGGGCTCAAACTTGTGATCCTTCTTCCTAGCCTTTGGCATCAGTTGGGTTTTGTCTGTGTGCTGCTATTTACTTCCCTTACCTTTTTTTTTTTTTTTTTTTTTTTTGGTCAGGTTCTTTTTATGTAGTTTAGCCTGCTCCTGAACTCACTGTGTAGCTCGTGGTGGTCTTGAACTTGCAGTGAAACTCCTGCTTCAGCCTCCTGAGGGCTGGAATTACAATGTACCACCAAGCCCAGCTGTTTGCATTTTAATGCACGAGAGAAATTAAGGAGTGTAAGAGTTGAAGCAGCATCCCCAGGTTTGCTAACACTACTTGAAGCAGAGTAATGAGGTTAGAAGCCAGATTTGGAAGGGCTGGCTGAATAGCTCAGCAGATTAAAGCACCTGCAAGCAGGCCCCATTCCGGGCCTGCAACGCTGGCCCGCCCCCAGCATGCCAAGACTGCAATTGAGACTGGACCTGTAATCACAGCTCTTGGGAGGCTGTAAATAGGTGGATCATTAAGAGTCTGATCTAGTAGTGAGACTCTGAACACCCTGTAGACCCTTCCCTAAAATTATAAAAAAAAAAAAGAAGCCCAGATTTGGAGGACTGGAAGTGAAAGGCATATCCCTGGGGTGCTGGAGCGCATGGCTATGCTCAGACCAGCTGGGTTGCCTGGGCCTCTGTGGTGCAAGTGCAGTGCTGCCCCCTGGTGCTAGGGGGTGTGTGAAGACACATCAGTTCATGTGAGAGGGACTTGGGGTGCAGGTGCACACAAAGCCCCCTGTGTGATTTTCATTTATTAAATTCTTAGAAAGTAGCTTAGCTTGGAAACCCTTGAGTTGAATCCGTATGTTTGCCTCCATGTTGCTGGGAATCTCCCCAGCACAGTGCCCAGTTACTTAGGCAGTGTTCCTCTTCTTGCTTTTATCTTCAGGGTGATTTAGATGTGCTTGTTTCATGTGAATGTGTCTGTATGTGGTCTCTTTTTGTGGTGCTGGGGATGAAACCCAGGGCCCTGTGTATGCTAAGCAAGTTCTGTACTGCCAGAATCTACCTCCAGTGCAAATGTGTCTGTCCATTATTTCCAGGCAAAGGAAACCAAGAGCAAGCAGAAAGAATTTGAAGAAACCGCCTCAAAAGTCCGCTGTGCCATGGAGCAGCTGGCTGCCATAGAGTGAGCCCCTTGATGTGGGCACTGGTACTGGAGTGACATGTTGTGTCCAAGGCATTTCTCTAGCACTTCTGTCCTTTAGGAGAGGAGAACACAAACGTTTTGAAGTATATCTAAGTGGATTTTCATTTTCCCTTGCAAATAGTACCAGCAGCTCTTCTGTGTGAGTGTCTGGTGCTGCTGGCGCTGTGTCTTTTTCTTTGGTAGCTTTTGCTCTGTTAAATCCTGGACTTATTAACAAGTGAGGAGTGGAAGAGGAGGAAGGCAGTGTCCCCAAGACCAGACCTGATGGGGGTGGGGGCTGAATGTCCATGCAAGGGGTTTCTGTTTCTGGCCTTGATGTTTCCAACATTCTATAACCACTCTCGTGTGCATTGGGCTGCAAGGAATTCACCTGCCTTTCTTGTGTGCTTCCTGACAAAGGGCGATGAAATAAATGAATTTAAACAATGGACTAAAAGATCTTTCTTTTTTTTTAAATTTATTTATTTTTTGTTTCAGAACTTTTGTTTGTTTATTCACTCATTTTTATGGCCGGCTCAGCCCGCCCCGAGGGCGAGGCTGGCGCAGCATGTGGTGCCGGGGATCGAACCGCGGTCCCTGAAACCGCCCAAGCTTTCCCAAGTAGGCGCTTTAGACCACTGAGCCATTCCACCAGGCCCCCAAGATCTTTCTTTTTGGATAAGTGTTTATATTATTTACAATCTCAGAGGATCATAATTTAGTGACATTTGAGTTTTGTCTCTCTTTTTTTTGGGGGGGGGGTCTTTTTGAG
Source organism: Myocastor coypus (assembly GCA_004027025.1). Classification (NCBI taxonomy): domain Eukaryota; kingdom Metazoa; phylum Chordata; class Mammalia; order Rodentia; family Myocastoridae; genus Myocastor; species Myocastor coypus. The sequence continues at coordinate 4,782 of PVJA010054710.1, forward strand.
ACAGTTTTGCTCTGTAGTTCAGGCTGGCCTTGAGCTCACTTTTTGTAGCCCAGGCTGGTCTCAAAACTCAACTGATCCTCCTGCCTCAGCCTCCCAAGGGCTGGAATTAACAGGTGTGCGCCACCACCGTTGTGTTTTTTTGAGACAAGCACTCACTATGTAGTTTAGGCTTGAACTCCAATATAGCCCACCCTGGTCTGACTCAGGGCAATCCTCCTGCCTCAGCCTCCCAAGTGCAGGTGTTCCAGCCCCAGCACAGCCTCAGCAGTTTGAAAGGCTGGAGCCCCTCATCCTGGCTCAGTTTCCCTTTTGCATGGTGCTGGCTTCGTGGCCTGGGCTGGCTGCTCAGAGCTGCAGTTTCCTCATCTGTCATGCATGCTGCCTCCCCTGGCTTTTCTTTTCCTTTTTTTTTTTTGTGGGACCAGGGTTCAAACTCACGACCTTGCACTTGCCCAGCAGGCACTTGTGCCTCGGAGCTATCTCCCCAGCTCCCTCTTTTCCTTTTTTTAATAGAGACATGATTTTTGTGTGTGTGATGAAGCAGGGCATTGAGACTAACCCTATCCACACAATGGTTTTCCTGTTTTGTTTGAATTACTGTTTCACAGAACAGTACAAACTACAGTTAATCACAAAGCCATGTTAAACCCTTGGGAGAGACCAAGGGGCCCTGTGGTTGGCTCTGGAGACAAGGCCAGACAGCAGTAGATGCCAAGAAGCGCAGTTGAGAGCTGCTGCCCAGGCAACGGCTGAGTGGATCAGGGCACATGTTGGTGTTTCTGCCCGAGAAAAGTGCAGTGGCCCGAGTCCTTTTTAAATTACTGGCTTAGAGCTGTGGCCTCGCTTGGTGGCTGCAGCAAGAAGCCTGATGCTAAGATGACAGATTTGGTTTCACCACCTGGTGGCCTCTGAGGGTCCTCTTGGCATTCGTTTCCAACTAGGCTGTAGCCCCCACTGGGCTTTCAGTGGTGGCCTCTTAGCCTGCTGGCAGTGGCTACAGAGGGGTGGCAATCCTGGCAGAGAAGCAGCCAGCCTGGGCTGGTTCACAAGGACCACTGGAGCCCCCACTGGGGGAGAGTACAGTATCTTCCCCATGAGCATAGAGATGATTACAGTAGCTTTTTGTTTGGGGAGACAAAAAAACAACACACCTATGTGCTGGCCTAGCTGCTTAGCTTTGAAATGCATACCCATCTGGAACAGGGTACCTTAATACCAGCCATTGTGAATTGGCTTGGTAGTCAGCCAAGGACAACAGTGTTCCAACCTGTTCTTTCACTCCTGGCAGCAATGCAAGCCTCCACCTCTGTTAGTCTGTGTAAGCTGCTGCTAAGCTGGTATCTCTTGCTAGAACCTGACCATGCCTGTTCCCTCTGCAGGAAGTTTGCTTTCTGGAGAATATTTGTCACCAACCTCAAAGACCACCAGTGTTTGAAAGCTAAATCAACATCAGTAAAGCCTCAGGCTTTTATCTGAGGGCAGCTGCCTCAACTCCCAAATATGTGTGCCCCTCCTAGGCTGTCAAGGATGGTATGGGAGGAGGTCCAGGCTGGGATCCACCTCGCAGACTTCCAGGTGGGTTCTGACAGCAAGGTACAGCCCCATGGGCCAGCCTAGGAACCAGCACCCTCCATTGTCTCCAGGAAACAAGAGGCCACGGAGTTGTGAAAAACAGTCGGGCAGGCTGAGAGGAGTACAGTGCCCTCAGCCACCATCGCCAAGTGGGGAAGTGTCCTGCAGGCTTGCTGTGCCCAATTAATAGCCAGGTGTGGTGATGGGCACCATAATCCCCACACCCTGGAGGCTGAGGCAGGAGGATCTTTAGTTCAAGGCCAGCTAGGGCTACATAGTAAGTTCAAGTTCAGTCTCCAAACAAAAAGCAGTGGGTTCAGGGAGTAGCTTAGTGAACCCTGGGTTTAGTCCCCAGGACTGAGGTGAGGCGGGATAGGCTGGGGGTAGTTTGTCCTGAGTTTATAAGTAGTAATTAAGGCTGAGATTCAAACCTAAGCAGTCTGGTCCCAGAAGTGGACCCCTATGGGTCCCTGGCACTGCCCAGGCTCAGGCTATGACAGGTCAAATGCCTGACCCCAAGAAAGGAGGCCTAACCACAGTATCCCATTACCAGAAAGCTTTAGTCATCAGAAGGCCCTCACTGACGGGAGCTGAGGCTGCCTTCTCTAGGCATTTGCTGATCTCTATACTTGATTGGCATATAGGTGCACAGGAGCCAAGCTTGGTGCATGCCCTTAATCCTAGCACTTCAGAAGGCAGAGGCAGTTCAAACTGAACCTGGCCAATTTAGCAACTTAGTTAGGGCCTTAAAAAAAAAAAAAAAGCTGGGGGCGCTGGTGAGATGGCTCAGTGGTCTAAAGCACCTGCTTAGGCAAGCTTAGGCAACCGAAGGGACCCCCTGACACCACATGCTGTGCCAGCCCCACCCCAAGGGCAGGCTGAGCCAGTCATAATAAGTAAACCTCAAAAAAAGAAAAAAAAAAAAAAAAAAAAAGCTGGGGATGTGGCTCAGAGCAGAGGCCTTGGATTGAGCTCCGAGCATTGCTAAAGAGTTCAGGAAGTTATGAAGATAGTAGTTTGGGGTTTGGGTATCCTTTTTTCCTCCCAGCATGACAAGACAGTACCTAGACATCCAAGGTCCAACCTGAGAACTGGCAAGTTGGGTAGCCAGTCGTCTCTGAGCCAGTCTTGCCACCACAAAGGACTTCCTGATCTGAACTTGGCAGAGAGCCAGCTGAGCCATGAGTCTCTGCTGGGCTCAGCCTGCAGTATTTGTGTATCCTGGATAGGTGGGACCATGTGGAGGAGAGGTAACAGCCTTCAGGGCTGTTCCCATCTAATCCTCAGAGATGATTTGACATCCTTTCATTTCCTCAGAATCTCTTCCAGATTGTTAGGTGCCACACTCAGAAATTAAAGTCCAGAACCCGGTGGGATGGCTCAGTGGTCTAAAGCGCCTGCTTGGGGAAGCTTGGGTGGCTTCAGGGACCGTGGTTTGATCCCCGGTACCACATGCTGCGCCAGCCCTGCCCTCAGGGCAGGCTGAGCTGGCCATAAAAAAAATGAATGAATAAAAAAAAAAAAAAGGTTCTGAAACAAGAATAAAAATAATAAATAAAAAAAAATTCTTAAAAAAAAATTAAAGTCCAGAGAGACCTGTCTGCTCTGCTGAGCTCACTGTCTTTTTGAGTCAGGCTCTTGTTAAGTAGCTCAGGCTGGCCTTGAATTCACTGTGCAGCCCAGGCTGACTTTGAACTCACAATCATCTTCCTGCCTTAGCCTCCCACCTGCTGGGATTATGGGTGTGTGCCGCTATGCCCAGCTTCTGAGAAAGGTAGGTGTGTGTGTGTGTGTGTGTCTGTAACCAAGGTCGATTAATTCTGCCTTGGGTGGTAACAGGGAGAGCAACTGCAGACACTCTTGTATCACCTCTGTAGAAGGACCAGGCAGGGGCAGATACACAGGTATCACGTACATCTGGGGCACTGCAGCTGCACTCTGGCCTGGGGTTCACCTGCACTGGGACAGTTCATCAGTTCAGCCTAGGGGAAGAACAGTGTCGGGGCTTTCTGCGGCGCTTTCTGCCTGCTTCCCTGTCCTGGGAGGCCCAACAGGTGTGGGGAGTCAGATTGGCTGTGTCAGCCTCAATGACCTGTGTTCTGCCTGGGAATGCCACCACCTTCTATTTGACTGACTCCTGTCACAGCCACATGTCCCAAAGGATACGGGCTGTCCATGTAAAGGGAGACAGTATGTGTTCTAGCCTATCACCTCTATTGCTTAGAGACCCTTTCAGATGTTGGATTTTGCAAGGACCAGCGCCTTGCACCTGGCAGGAGGCACTAGCTCCACAAAAGCCCCACAGTGGATGGATTGACCTATTGAGTAGGGTTATTTGGTGAGGTCCATTTTCTGTTGGAGAGCAATGGCTGAGGGCAGTGAAATAGTTCTGACGTTGCTGATGGCAAGCTGCTCAGAGTAACTGAGCGGAAGTTTCAGCCACTTCTGTGTCACCTGTGTTTGTGTTGGAGGCAATGGCCTGTGTCATCAGCCTGGGGCCTGAGGCTTGTCTGACAGATGGCCTTCCTTGGAGCCAGCTACCTGTCCCTAGCCACTGACCACAAGCAGTTACATGTGGGTTTGAAGCACCCAGGTTTGGATGCAACAGCTTTGTTTTCATCACATAAAATTAGAATGTCTCTCACTGGAAGCCCAGTCCTGCCTCTGATTTTAGTGATGGTCTCACACTGAGTTTGAAGAGACCCCACCAGCCAGAAGGCTTGGAGTCTGCCCATTATGGTCGGCTGCCTGATGAAAGCAGGGTGACAGCACTGCTAAAGCACTACCTTTTCAGACTGGGCTGGGTATAACTGGGTCCATCTCAAGAGGATACACTGGCAGAATTCATCAAATAGCCCCTCATGGAACGACACCTGCTACCTAAAGAACAGTCTAATCAGTGGCTCCAGCTGTACATCTGGTCTTAAACATGGAACCTGGCTTGAATGCAGGGCTGCTTGGATTAAGCTGTCTTCTCCAACTGGCAGCCTGAGGAGGAAGGTGACCCTGCCTTTCTGGAGATGTGTGGGTTGGATGCCTCTTGTTGAAATCTCCCTCTGGGTAGCAGTGGCCTGCAATGTGCCAGTCACTGGTTCCAAGAGCCATGTCCTATCCTGTTTAAGCTGCCCTGGATGCAGCTATGGAGATCCAAGCTCAGAATGGTGAGTGGTACACAACTAATAGCAGCTCTTTGGAGGCTGAGGCAGGAAGAGGACAAGTACAAGGCCAGCTTTGGCAACTTGGACTCAAAATAGAAAGGGCTGGAAATGTAGCTCAGTGGTGTGATCCCTTGAGTGATTCAATCCTTGGTACTACAAAAGAAAACAAGAGTAAAGCCCTTTCAAAGCATCTCCCCTCAAGGGCAGGAAGCTTACTGGAGGGGCCAAACAGACTTCCTCTAGTTTTCCCTAAACGTGGCCAATTTACATCTATTTTCTTCTGTTTGAAATGGTGTCTCAGTATGTACTCCAGACTGGTCTCAAACTCATGGTCCTCATCTCACCTGCTTAGACCCTATACACACACAAAGGAGGCTTCAACCCAAACAAAGAAAAGCAGTATGGGTCCTTTTATATTGCTCTATTGTGGAGTAACTGCTAGGGATGAACTCGAGTTTTCAGAGTTCATGGTTCTCCAGCTGTAATCAGTTGGGCTGGGCAAGTCCTTCAGCTCTAGGCTCCTGGCTGCCACAGGCTCCTATGACAAGGGGATGGGGAGGGCAGAGCCAGCTCAGGGACACAATCAGGCACAGTGGGCACCTTCACTGACACAGCTGGGAAACAGCCTTTAGTGTAGTGTGCAGAAAGATGAACAGCCTATGAAATACCTGCATAGTTCTGTGCTGGTCTGTCTCCATTCTCTTTGAAATACTGTTTCAGTAACTTAGGATTGCTTTTACTTAAGCACCATGTTCCTCAAACCTAGGAGAACCTAGCAGGGAAAACATGGCCCAAACGCATGCATTCCCTGAGAGGCCCAGTCCGGAAGCTTCCGCGATGAGGACCGTAGCCTGAGGATGTGGACCGCTTGGCCAGGGTTGTGACTCTGAGGACCCTCCTGGCTGTGGTGCCCAGCACAGCCTGACTTCCTCATCCATGGCACGGACCAAGCACAGTTCCTCAAAGGCGCATGCTCCTCACAGGAGGCCTCCAGGCCACTTTATGCATGCTTGCTAAGAAACTGGGCAGCTACTCAGGCATGCCACATGTGGCATTTGTAATTATGAAATAATGGGGCCAGATGTGGTACTATACACTTGTGATTGCAGCTGCTCAGAGGTGGAGACAGGAGGGAGGCAAATTCAAGGCCAGCCTGGGCAATTTTGTAGCCCTGTCTCAAAATAAAAGGGCTCTGGATGCCACTTAGTGTTAGAGCACCCTGGTTCAATCCCCAGTACCAGGGGGCTGGCGGGATAGTTCAGTGGTCTAAAGCACCTGCTTAGGAACTCTTAGGCAGTGGCAGGGACCGCAGTTCAATCTCTAGCACCACAAGCTGCACCAGCCTTGCCCCAGGGCAGGCTGAGCCAGCCATTTAAAAAAAAAAAAAAATCCCCAGTACCAGGGTGTTATGGTTTATGTCTAGTTGTCCCCCCAAAGCCTCATGGAGTCATTGGGCAGGGACTTCTAGAGTTTGAGACTTGATCCATGATCCCTGGGATTATAGGTTTTAGTACTGATGGGATTATGGGTGGAAGTACTTCTGGAATTATGGGTGTAGCCTAGGGCGGGAGCTAAGGCGGAGAGCCTGAATGTAATATAAAGAGAGACAGAGAGACAGACTGAAGCTCTAGCTTTTGCTGCTGCTCTGCTGCCCTGTTTGGTTGGCTGCCTCTGCCACCATTTTGCTGCTGTTCTGCTGCCTTGAACTGGATGCTCTCCGTCGTGCTCCACTCAGCCTTGGGCCAACCGAATATGGACTGAAACCTCCACAAACTGTGAGCTAAATAAACCTTTCCTTCCTTCATTTTGAGAGTTGGGTATTTGTCCCGGCAACGAGCAAAAAGTAACTAATACAGAACTTGGTACCAGAGAAGTGGGGTCGTTGCTGTTACTATACCTGACAATGTGGATTATAAGCTT